>JABAJT010009737.1:24420-54136 GCA_018850275.1 Tephrocybe sp. 9174TJB
GGTCTCCCGATGTTACCCACTCCACACTCGTCTCCTCCATCTGCACCCAGGACCAACGAACTAGCACCAATGACTACCATCGGACACCTGGCACTCTTCAATCAGCATCTGCAGAAATCCGACCGCTCAGTTGAGTGGATCTATTCCGACGTTCCCGAGGACGGAGATGGAAACCCAGACGAGGCAATCATGCGCCCAAAGACGACACCGGTGTGGTATGTCAAAGTCATCGTTGACGGAGAGTTCTACGGTAAGGGAAGGGGAAACACAAAGAAGGCGGCAAGGAATGAAGCCGCCAAAGTTGGGTTGGAGAAAATGGGCATCGTTGTGTGGTGCGTATTCTGGTCAATCGCGCGGTGCCCCCAGCTTGACTGTGATTACATGGCACATAGATGTCCCGTAATGGCACATGAAATGCCCCTGCATGGTTTCTCCAGACTTGTGCTGGATATGCTGAGCATACGCCAGCTCAAGTGTGTAGAGGTTGTGGTTGGGCTTACCAAATGTTTCTGTGATATGCTCTTGTGTTCTTTTTGCTCTCGTGTTTTCCTTGCTATGTATCCAAGTCCGTGGACTCCAAGGACTGGTAGTCTCTGTCGCTGTGTAATGATATCTCTTACTCTCAACTGATTTGTAGTCGGAACCCGAAAGAACTTCGCTCCTGGGAATAGCGAGCACCAAACATGTGATAAGGATAAAAGTCTTCTAATTTCATAGATTAATGTCTCTAAAAAGACCGGGTGGTGGTAGTGACCAGTCATGCACGAGATGAGGTGCACCGGGGCAGATGATATGCAACGCAGATGAAGGTATAGTTTACAAAGATGATGGGTTATATTGCTCATGCGTAAGTTTTCCAGGCGAAGTAAGCGCCGAGGGCAACAAGGGGTGCAATGTACATCAAACTGGAGTAAATGTCAGTGGCAGCGGTGAGGAAGATGCGAAGCTTGTACAGACTTTGAGGTTGTTTGAACAGCCTCTGAAACCCGGGAATCTTGTGCAGCAGCCGCGCCTGACTTCAATTTAATACCCTGTGTGGCTTCCATTAATGTTCGGAGAAGAGTAACCAATGATGGTATGGTACGTACTCCACCCTCGAAGGAACCAACGAGCATGTCTGGGAGGAGAGCGCGGGCCTCGTCGGAGTGGCCGACGTCCTCAAAAGCCTCAGTCGCATCCTGGCCTAGAGACAGGAGCCGCGTTAGTGTCCGACGGAAACGTACCGCGGTCCAGGAAATTGCCACGTACCACCCTCAGCAAGCAGAACTTCGTCCCCTCCAGGATGCTAATTGTAGATTGAGCTGATAGTTCTTTGGCCTTGAATAACTGATAAAGAACGTACCTCGTCCATGAACTTGGTGGCATCGTAAACTACATTTGAAAAAGTCAAGTGGGCCGACAAAAACAAACATTGTGATTGGTCGGACATACCCTTTCCGTGAATTAAAATGTAGAAGCTCTCCTTGGACTTGTGGGCTTGGAGTTCCGCGAGTGTAACGATTTTGGTGTCCATTTTGAAAGGGGAGAGGGTGCAGGTATGGGTAGGGGAGGGAAATCAAGAAGTTGTTGGTATGAATCCAAGTTTGCACAACTCCCAGCCGTTAAAAAACCGATCCAAATTTCCCACGTGCGAGACGGGTGACAATGATACAGATTGGGGGTGCGCTCTCGTCGCAACCGGGCCCAGCGAGTGTGGCGGGACCAGGCGGAAGCACCGTCTCATGCAAAATCAAATCCTGTTCAGGCGCTACACGAAACTCAAGCGATCGAAAAGCGGTTGGGTAAACACTTTATATTTGGATACTAGCTAGTGATGTCTACTTGGTTTAGTACTCGAATGACCATGGACGAACTGATGACAGTTGGACATTCAAGCGTGGACCAAAGGAAGCCCAACGAAGGTTTCTCTTCCACGCACAAGTTGAGGAGACGAAGGCACTGGAGGCCATGTCCCTAGGCTATCGCAAGTGGGTTGAAATAGTAAGAGAAGAATAAAAGGCAAAAAGAGAACAAGAGCACAAAATCAATCAGCAGTCGTTAATAGCTTGCATTGCCAGGATTCAGGGGGTTTGGAGGAGCCATGTTACAACGGAAAAAAAAACAGTCCGCGACTTATATGATTAACAAGTTCAAAGTCCGACTCTAACAAGGACAAACACATGATGTGGCTGGACGCCCTTGGCGAAGTCTTCACCTTCTACCATCACCACCTTTTCACGCGGCCAGCGCCTCCCCGCTGTGCCTTCGCTGTCTCATCTTCGCCATGGATACAGAATCTGCAGACATCCTTGGGGGACCTGTGTTGCTCAACGCGCGTGACAGCAAGTCCGGATGGTGGTCTGGCCTATCCCTTACCGCCAAATCCATTCTTGGTTTGACAATCTTTCTGATTGTCTACGTCGTTGGTGTTCGGCTTCGGGAGATGTTTCTTATATGGCGGGAGAAGGCCTATAAGCTGTGAGTTTTATTTTCTGCTCAGCTGATCTAACACCTTACGCCTCTCGAACAGCTCGATGCGACGGAGACACGGCATACCAGACTCGGACCATCGGCCTTTCAATGTGGCGTATGCTGCTGTGTTGCGCAACCGTCAGGAAAACGAGGAAAGGGCGAGAAAGGCCAGGCTCCAGGAGCACATCCAAAATCAGCAGAGTGCACTGCCTGATGAGGGCATTAGGCAACGTAATGGTGTGTGATGACCCCCTCAGGCGCTCAATATTTTATATGCGTTAAGTATATCTTTCTTATTGCACAGGTATACCCAACAACACTGCGGCAACGAGGTCATATAACCCACTTCCGGGGCGCTACGAATCCTTTAATGTCCTGTCATCCACCCACGCCAGTGGTTCAAACTAGTGAGCCTGTCTGCCGCTCCGTATTACGCGGTTCGAGACTAACTACGGTTCGATCAAAAATTAGCGCTCCACCCTTTCCCATTCAACGTGAAGACTACAATTCTTATCCGGCCGCTCGTATTGCAGATCCCGAAATAAACAACAGCCCGCTCAAGTCAGGACCTTCTCGACGTGTACCTAGATTCGTCTACGATGATGGACTACAACATGGCCCCGACGACGAGTTTGACGGTTCTAAGCCTAGCAGAGTGGATGGCGAAGGTTCCGGCCAGGAGCTCAATGGCGAAGATAATCGCTCCAGTCGAGGCTGGAAACGTGGACTGGGTGATGATTTTGACGATGAGGATGCCGTTGAGCCATTGCGCACTCGAGACAAGCGCCAACGTAAAGTTTCTCTTGACAAATCTCAACTGCTCAGCGACGATATGGATATTGACGATGAGGATCAAGACGACGTTGGAGTACTTCGATCTAGTATTCGCGGCAAAAAACGGGATCGTGCAGAAGCTGGTTCGACTTTCGGTGGTGACGACGACGATGAAGACAGTAGCCACGAGGTTGACTCGGAGAAAGCTCGTCGCCATCGTAAACGCAGAACTTACGCCAAGAGGAAATCTGAAGCAGGAGCCTCGTCGCGTGGCAAGAAACGTGATCGGGAATTGGCCGATGATGACAGTGAGGCAGAAAACGAGGACACCGCGACTTTGAAAGCCTCGCGGAAGAAGAGAGGCAAACGTTCATCCCTTGCTGTGCATCAAGACGATAGAAGCGATGTGTCCATGGATGAATCGATAGCATCTTCTGCGCGTGGCCGGCCGAAGCGTAGCATTGGCGATGAATGGGAAAGTAATGGTGTCAAATACAAGGTCGGGCCAAATGGCCAGCGTCTTCGTCTCACTTTGGTTAAGAAAGAAAGACAAAGATTCCCAATGGTTTGTGGTGGCCATTCTCTTACACAAAGGTTATACTGTTGACACCCGCCTGACAGCCGGAAGACTCTCAGCACCCGGATCGTGAAGCGAATCTGGAGGTTTACGTCGAAAGCTGGCTCACCGAGGAGGAATATCGAGAGGCCAAAGACCAACAACTGTTGGCGTGGCAGGATACCTCGAACAAACCGTCAGCAGAACCTCAAACTCCCACCATTGAATCACAGGTAATTTAATCGCACCGTGTGACTTCTCGTATCCCACTAACATTTCATTACTTCTAGGAGGAGCTGCCCTCTGCTGGAAAAAATCTTCTCTGGAAGTCTACATCAGCTAACACAGGGGCGTCGACGCCTCGGCAAATCACACCTCCCCCGGCTACGCCACATAAACAATATCCCATTGGTTCATCAGCCCTTCATATCAACCCTTTTGGGAATGCGCCTACTGCCGGGAAACGCATATCTTCTGCTGTACGGCGCCCCTCCGTCATGCGAGATGGAGCGTCGCCTATTGCTCCTAGCCTTAGTGCTTCCAGTTTGTCCGATAGTACAAACAACAGCCCGCGCCACAGAACGTTTTCCAAATGGGAAAAGCAGGACCTGGAGGCGAAGGCTATGATGAAGATAAGGGAAGCCAATCGTTTGAAAGAAGAAGAGAGATTGCAAAAATTGAAAAAGGAACAAGAGGCTGCAGCGCCTGCTAAGGCCGTTCCAACGATTACAGTGACGAAGGCGGACGATGCGAAGCCTGTCGAGGCAAAAGCTCCTGCTTTCTCACTTGGTGCGCCAAGCACAACCGCCGCCACCGATGTGCCCAAGAAAGATACCCCGAACCCTTCGAACCCTCTTTTTGGGCCACCCAAAACAGCTGCTCAACCACCTCTCTTTGCTGCACCACCGTCAGCGCCTAAGCCATCTACTACAAGTCCTTCTACGAATCCGTCCACAACCGTGCCAATAACTGGTGCGCCCCACAAGGTTGACCAGGCGAAGTCATTCACACCATTGGGGCCTTCATTATCATCCGCTTTTCCTGCTATCGCCACCCCTTCCACTTCATCCACTGCCCCCGCTTTTAACGCTACTAATCCCGCAATGAAGCCCACGTCGTTCTCCTTCGGACCTTTGGCTGGAACACAAGCCCAGCCTTCTCAGGCATCACAGGTACAAGACAAGAAGCAAGAGACTTCCACTGGCCCTTCCTTGCTGTCGAGAATGGCTCCTGCAACATCTACCACCTCCGCCTCACCAGCTGTTCAGACGGCACAGGCACCCTCTGCCTTTGGATTCGGTAAACCCAGCACTGACGAGGCGCCCAAGACGACTTCAGCCTTTGCCCAGCCCTCTACTCAGCCATCCGCACAGTCCCAATCTCGTGCTACTGAACCTTCGGCGCCCAAGTTCAGCTTTGGTTTCGGTAATAAACCCCCCGGCGGCGCGCCTGCTGCCGCTTCCTCGTCGTCTTCATCGTTGTCAGGAGCAATGGGCACATCTGAGGCACCCAAACCTGCTACGAACATGTTTAGTTTCTCAAAGCCTGCCGCGACCACGTCGACTGAGAAAGGCGACACAACAGCAAGTAGCACTGCTACCCCTGCGGCGACTGCCAACCCCCCAAAGTTCAACTTTGGGATAACATCATCCTCAGGACCGAATCGGTTTGGGACGACTGGTCAGACATCATCGACGGCGACAACCAATGGAACCACAGCTGCTCCTGCGCAATCGGCATTCAGTGGATTTGGAGCGAAGCCTGCTGGCGAAAGCTCTTCCACGACTGCTCCTACCCAAACTGCATTCAGTGGATTCGGGGCGAAACCTGTCGATGACAAATCTCCACCAGCTTCATCTACCCAATCTGCGTTCAGTGGATTTGGCACAAAGCCTGCCAGTCAAGGCTTTTCAACAGCTGCTCCTACACCATCGGCCTCTGGAATCGGAACGAAGCCTGCCACGACCGAAGGATCTGCCCCTGCGTCATCAGTTTTTGGGTTTGGATCGAAGCCTACCACCACCAATGGAACTTCCCCTGCACCATCATCAACCTTTGGTGTTGGGCCTGCTGCTGGTTCAAGCTCAACCACTGCTCCTGGTTCGACACCCTTTTCATTTGGGGCAAAGCCCACTGCCCCCACTCAATCAGCCTTTGGGGCACCGTCTGGCACTTCAGCATTTGGTGGCTTAGGAACTCAGCCTGCAGCAGGGTCATCCTCAACGACTACATCTGCGCCTACGTCATTTGGCAACGGTGGTGCGTTTGGCGCGAAGGTAAATGGTGATAAACCATCTGCGTTCGGTGGCTTTGGTGGTGCCAATGGTGTCAGTGCAACAGGTTCAACTGCTTCGTCATTTGGGGCAACTTCCAATAATAATATCTTTGGTGGCGGAACTTTCGGTGCTGGCAAGGCGCCGGAATCCTCAACAGCTCCTTCGACGACTGCTGCCAAGGATGATTCCAAGCCCCTTTTCGCATTCGGAGTACCCGCAGCGTCAAGCACAACGCCGGCACCGGGAGCAGCAGGTTCTGGTGCAACCACATCATTGTTTGGAACTACATCAAATGGGGCATCGCCTTTTGGTGGTGGCTTTAGTTTCGGGGCATCGGCAAAGAATACCACAGCGTCACAACCTGCGAACTCCACCACAAATGGCGGGAGTAATGGATTGAGCGGATTTGGTACAGCGCCCACTCAACAACCATAGTTTAATTAAAATACAGTGTAGTAGAATAGTAGCCTCGGAGCCATCTAATGAGAGGCTGGTTGGTTGGTCTCAGAATGCGCATTTGAATGCTGACAGAGCCCCTAATGATGAGATTTGGCTTTCGGACTTGTACAAGTACATCCTATCATGCTTGCGGCTTCATCCAACGACACCCCCCGCCCAAGGCCTCCTGCAAAGATACGCCGTTCATCTGCATTGGCACACGCGGCCTCCACTCCACCACCGTCCTATGCTGCAGCGTTCACTCTCACCCCAGACGGTAAACCTCGTGCAAACACCTTGCTCGGATCTCCCATGGCTGCAACCTTCCAGCGCGTCGGGTGGGACAGCGAACAGTCGTCGCCTACACATGACGACGACCTTGGGTGGATGCACGAGAAATCGCGCGAAGAGCTCTCCGAACTGCTCGTCAAGGCAGATGATCTCATCAAGGAGCGGGAAAACGGTGTGTAGCATTTCGTACCATTCAATTCTGCCTGGGGCCCCCTGGCTGACATATATGGACAATTCAAAGAACTTGGGGTAGCCTCTGCTGTGTGCAAGAGTCTCTACGACAACAACGTCATGCTCAAGAATAAGCACCAACAACTCCTCGCTCGTCTTCCATCTCCATCGCCTTCGCCAGAACCCGTCTCTCGCACGTCGTCATCTTCACGGTACAGTATCAGCCTCAGCCGGCCGATATCTGAGTACGACTCTTCACCAGTCGCCTCAACAACGTACCAGCATGCCCGCAAAATATCCGTGTCAACCACGGAGATTGCACACCTGGCAGATCAAAATGCCGAGCTCCTTGACAAGCTTGAGCGGATGGAGGCCGATTCTCTTAATGCTGACCAGACGGGCCGTCGGGTCTTGAAGCGATTAGAGAAGGAGATCCTAACCTTGCGAGAGGAGCTCGAGAAGACCCAGGCAAAGAGCGAAGAGCTGGAGCAGAAGACGAAAGCTAGTTGGCACGCCCAGAAGCAGGAAAGCTTGAGGAAAAAGGAGGAGAGAGAGACCAAGTTTAGAGCAATCCGCAACTTGGGCCATGCCGAAGAAGACGAAGAGGAGGACGATCAAGAGATTAGAGACTTTGCCCCCGAGGGTTCAATCTTCGGAGGCCCTAGTGCAGGATATCCCTTCCTGCCTCCAGGTACTACTCCAAGAAGGTTATCCAGCACTCCTCTGAAACGTCCGCCATCTACTCCTGCTCCTTTCACTCCTCATCCCGAGTCGACTCTCATTGCCCAGCTGTTAGAGAAGATTCAAGAACTAGAAGAAACCAACGGGCGCATTATTGAACAACAAAATGAGACGTCCAACCAGCTCAATGCCATGCAACGAGAGACGGAGCACATCAGCAAAGTATACGAATGCCTTACGGACGCCAACCTCATTGAAGTGGCTGGGGACGGGACTGCAGATCCAGCTCGTACACACGAGCAGACTATCAGGTTCAAGAGCTTTGCGCGAAACCTTGCGGCCGAGTATGCATCTTCACCAAATGCAGGCGACGTCCATCACCCTCTGAACCTTTCAATCGCTTCCAAGATGCGCAAATCTGTGGTAGGACTCTTCGACGGTCATGACGACGAAAACCAAAACTACAACAGAGGTGCGACCACGCCCGACCAACTCAAGGCTTTCAACCTCCCAGTCCCCTTCGCCTCTCCTGAGGTCCGTCATCACAACTCCTTGTCGATTGATAGTACTGGTTTGGCCTCCCCTGCGCTCTCATCTCTTGGCTTGTCTCCCTCTCGGACTGACTCGCAGAACCCTTTCAAGAGCTCTGGCCGCACTTTAGAGACGGAACTGGGTAATGAGCTTACTGACGACTGGGGCCTCAGTGCCGACAAGCACCATCTGCGTACGAACAGCCTCTACGACCTCAGCCCGATATCTGCGCCAGCGTCGCCGTCCCCTTCATCAGGGCATGGGTCGATCAGCCGGTCGAGAAATATTGGCTCACCGCATGACGTTAATGATGCTCTTCCAACGCCCATGTCCATGTCGTCCAACACCACCGCTCTCCGCCTTTCAGTCGAGCCCCCTACGCCCGACAAGCTCCCAGCAGCAAACAAAGCCCAGACGGAAGGGTCTGCTCAGTCGCTGAGGTACCATCGCATGTCCGAGACTCTCAGATCGCGCACCAACCTCTGGGTGGACGGCCGTTTCAAAGATAGTTTGACAGGGAGGACTAAGTTTGAGTTTCCTGAGGGTCAGTTGAAGAAACAGGAGCCCGAGGATGAGGAAGATCGGGACATCTCGAGGCCTTCTACTCCTTTGCCCCTACGACTGGCGAGTGCATTTGATGCCGCGGTCGAGAACTTCACCGGTCAGCCCGTATCAAGGTCGGAGAGCAGCCAGGAGGTAGTTCGGGCCTCGGAAAACAAGGTAGAGAACAAGGTAGAGAAGAAGTCTAAGGGATTGGGTTCGGTCATGCTGGAGATTTGGCTGTGGCTGCAGTTTGCAATCATTATCCTGGTTTTCCTGTGGGCAATGGCTAAAAGAGGCCCTAAGGCAGTCTTGGGAGATGCAGCAGGAGGACACCGTAGGACGCGTACTATTTCCATGGCGCGTTGAAGAGGATGATCTATTGTACCATATTATATTCGACCTTTCTTGTCATTATTATTTCTATACCCTACAGTACTATGTTAGAACCTATCTACGTATACGTGTACCACATCTGTTCAATATACGACCATGTTACTACCTTTCAGAAGTATATTCAGAGGTGAAGAATTCCGATTTGTAAGCAGATGATATTTGAGCCATCAATAATTTCTTTCCTTGACACACTTTCCCAAAAATGAGCTCGTCTTCGAGCAGCTCCAGTCCGGAGCCACCGTCTCCTGTTAAACAAAAACGCAAGAGAAAAGAGGTCATCCCCCCTACCGAAGACGCCAATTATTCTGACGCCTCAGATTCACATCCAGGCGCCGAGGAGATTCCCGACGAGCCCGTCTTGTCCCATGCTGAGCGTCGAAAGCAGAGGAAGGCAGAGAAGCGCAAGGAAAAGGAGGAAGCTGAAGAGGAATCAGTTTCCCCCAAGAAAAAGCGCAAGTTGGAAAACGGAAACTCAATGCCGGTACCAGCTGCAAAACGGAAGAACTCTGTCTGGGTCGGAAATATGTCATTCAAAACCACCCAGGAGAACCTTAGAACGTTTTTTAAAGACGTTGGAGAAATAGTGCGAATATACATGCCCACGAAACCTGCGGCGAACCCTGCTATGAAGCCAGAGAATCGCGGGTTAGTCCTCCTCGCCTCTTGGTACGTTTGTTTGATCTGACGGCTATTCCGTATAGATTCGCATACGTGGATTTTGCGACAGAAGATGCGAAGCACGTTGCTATCGCCCTTTCAGAGCAACCTCTGATCGGCCGCAAGTTACTCATAAAAGATGGTGACTTGCTCGTACATCTCTGTACCACCATTTTCTAACTGACAATTTAGGTGACGACTTTACTGGCCGTCCTGCGGCTCCAGGTGCTACTGCTGGGACTGTTACGCATTCAAAAACTGCCCAAAAGATTCTCCGAGTGCAGAAGCAGCCTCCTGCTCCGACATTGTTCCTCGGTAATCTAGGTTTCGAGACGACGGAACAAGACATCCGCCAACTACTTGAGGCTCATAGGACGAAACCTACAAAGAAAGCTCCTGCAGGAGACGAATCTGGATCAGAGGCAGATGAAAATAAGGAGAAGGAAAAGGAAAAGGAAAAGAAGGACAAACCTGCGGACGTGTGGTTACGGAAAATCAGGATGGGAACTTTTGAAGACAGTGGTCTTTGCAAAGGGTAAAAATTTATACTCAACACGAACGAGTCCCAGCTAACCCGCCGTAATCAGTTTCGCTTTCGTTGACTTCACGTCTATCGAGCACGCAACTGCATCGCTTATCAATCCCAAAAACCACCAGCTTAACGGCCGCAAGCTCGTTGTCGAGTATGCTGGCGCTGAAGCTGTACGCCGCGGTGCACCCAAGGCCAAGCGAGAAGATGGATCTGTGCTTCCCAAGAAACGCGATAACTTCACATCAAAACGACCCGAACGATCGGAACACAAGTCTCGTCAAAATGCAACCTGGTCCAACGATAAGTTCCAACAGGACATGGAGCAAGAGGAGACGCCAGCTGTGGCTGCCGCTGGGCAGGCTGCCCATGGTCATAAATCATCAGAGGATCAACATGCTGGCAAGGCGAAGGGCCCACGATCGCGCCCTAAACCAGGAGCAGCACTGGCACTTGCGAAGCGCGAGTCTGCTGCCATATTACCCAGCCAAGGGAACAAGATTACATTCTAGACTTGCTGTTTTTGGGAAAATTGTAGCAACCATTTCAAAACTGACAAAAAACCGTCAATGAGCGCTGTCCTAAATCAGTATCGTAACAATCACGGTGGTTGATATCCTTCACTTTGATAAAATGTGAGGTGGGTGTATGGGAAATTCTAACTGTATACACGAAGGACAAGAGACCGTCAAATTGGAAGTAGATCCAGCGTCATATAACTCAACCACCAAGATAGTAAAATTAGTCCCATAATGATGAGTCTTGTCACGATTCAGCCTCCTCGTCGTCGTCGATCATGCCTACCTCGTATTCACTGCATACATCCCAGCGAGAGCCCTCAGCTGCGGCGGACACATATTTGACAAATCGCATGACGCGTTCATCACGCAACACGAGTAGCAGTCGATTGAAACCCGGTTGAACAGTAAGAAGGGTGCTGTCGTCCTCTTCGTCATCCTGCATCTCCTCATCCTCGTCTCCTGGTGAAGGGGCCTTACTATCGTTTGCCGTAGAGCCATTGCCGTTACTCGAATGAGCGTCATCAGTCAACGAACTATTGGCCTTTGACTTGCTTGAGCCGGAGCGGTAGACAGCAGGATCGTCTTCCTCGTTGTGAGGAGCCATGTAGCACTATGACATTCATCAGCAGACGATCAACCAAAGTACGAAGGAACCAACCTCCCAACCACCCCACTCGGCGGCTTGCCAACCCCGTACGTCGTCCAGAGCACTAGCTAAGGACGATTTTCCGTTCGAAGAACCTTCTCGATGAGCATTCTTCTCAATTACACCAGGCGTCAATCCCAAAACAACGTCCAACCTCACATCCTTGTCTTCGCTTGTCGCCAGCGTATAGTCCAAGCCAGGTCGGAACCGCCTAGCCTCTGCCGCATAGCTTAATGGAAGGAGACGCGATACCACCGCCAGCCACGCACGGAACGCAGGGCTTGGGAACAATTCATTTTGCAAGCTGCGTAAGATCTCGTCCGACGATGCAGCTGCACGCGGGCTTACTGCCTCAGCAGGAGCATCGGCGCGTGGAGGGTTCAAAACGCAGTATCTCCACTTGTGCGGTGGGCCACGCACGGTCCATGCGCCCTCGGAGCCCGCAGTATGTGCTGGGATACGTCCTGCGCGATCAGCTCCGAGGCCGTCACGGGTGTCGGTTTCGCGGAGACGAGGTTGTAGAGCCTCTGCGAGAGGATGAGCGAGGAAAGAGTGGAGTTCAAGAGATGACTCTGCCGCGAAGCGCGAGGAGAGTGTCTCCATTGTACGAGGCTGGAGGTATACAGGGTTGAGGAATTCGGAAAGAAAGCCCATATGCTCGTCTGAGAGGGCATTGTCAGGGTGAGGAGCTTCAGGTATTTCTGGGTAAGGGGTGAATGTAGTTGATGTAGAGGCCTGCAGTATGAAGGTTAAATGAATTCCCTATCGAAAGAAACGGAGTAACACACGAGTTGTTCTCGAGAGCTCTTGTTCTCGGCAACTGGTTCGGGAACATAACCTTCCTCGCCCTCTTGGGCTGCATGGAACCAGCCGCTGATGCTCAGTCGATTTCGCCCATCTTCACCTTCCCCTGAGAGGGGACCGCAACCAGTGACGGTTTGCAAGAAGGAGCGGAATTGGGCAGAATATAGGGCATCGCGAAGGACGAGAAGATTTGGAAGGAGTGAGAGTTGGCCCTCTGTGAGATAGTTGAGAGAGGCAAGATCGCCTGTCTGGTTGACCTGGACAGTGGACAAGGAGTTGGGGGCAAACTGTCGGTGGCTCCTGAAATCACACGAACCTTGTAGATATCTGTCTCTTTTTCTGTAAAGTTGAGCTCACTGAGGCACTCATCCTTCACTTTTTTAAGAAGGTCATCCTGGAAGAGTTTTTCGACGACGGCATACTTGTAAGGTTCGTTTGCGACGTAGGTGGTGTGTAATTTTGCGGTTGTGTTATGATCGAAGAGGTGGTTGGCGAACTGAGAAGTGGGATCAGGAGTGTTTTGCGAGATATGCGACGTCTTTAGCCTTTTGACGACGGATTCTGGGGACTGCGAACGAGGATGGACCATGTTTGTGGGAGCAGATGGGATGGTCGGGTATATATAACAAAAATTTGAGCGTGATCGAGACTTTGGGCCGAGGCCATCCTAGTATATCATCCCCGCCGTCTGTCGCACCCAATAAACAGGCAAACTCTCACAAGGGACCTCGATAAATCATTTCAAAAGCTTCTCTACATAACGGCTTTACTTTCACGAAAGTGCCTCGACTCAACCCATCATTGGCCATGGGCGACGGTGTGGCAGCTCATGCGATTGGTTCACCCGTGGCAACATCTGTCCTGATCTTGAAGAGATATATATCAAGCTCGGTCTTGGCTTGAACTGGCCAGTGATACAAAAATGACGAGCCCCCGAGGAACCCTCCAGATTGGTGGAGAGCTGTTGCTCAGAAGAAAATTCTCAATATGGTATTCAAGGTTACAGCCCTCCGTGATGTCGGTCCTCGGACGACTTTCTACAATGGTCGATCCCTCTGAGGTTGGTATATTCAAGATTTATGCAAGATCCATGTTCGGTGTCTGTCGCTCTCCGACAACCGTGTTACGTTGTTGAGATCAATGTATGTGGCAGCATAGCCTCTGCTGTCCCACAAGCTTTGAAATGGGCCTTCTCGCCCTGCGAGGCTATCTGGAACGGACCAATCACATTTCGAACGTCAGTACTAGTATGATTCTTGCCCCGGCGCGCCGATTGACCCGATGAGGGAAGCTCAGGAAAGATGTTCGTAAGAAATTATTCAATTCGAAAGCATATACATAAGCTCAGCCAATGTCGTTTTTTCAAGACAAATTCACAAAGCAAGGGACACATGCCGTGGCCAATGGAGATGATGCTGACACCCGTTTTTTTATTGGACCTGACTATAGTGGCGTGTTCCAATAGGTCCATCGACACCCTAAAGTATCGGTACGTGTGCCGACATTGACGACGTGGTGGTAACGACAGCAACATAAATAGCAATGGTAGAGGCAGATGATTGGTCACGAGTATATAGAAGATACAACGGTAAACGGCCGGTTCTACGTACCATGCATACCATTTGGTATGCATGGTGGACAATGGAAAAACCGCGATACGCATGCAAAACCAAACTTGGGAATTGTGCAGTGTAGGTGGTGGTTGGGGTGGGAATGGTGGGAATGGGCGATGACACGATATGATATGATATACGAGAGGTTCCAGACTCATCGATGGGAGACAGACAAGAAAAAAAAATCGGGTAGTTGTCGCGTTGTGGGCATATACCAAGCAACAAGTGAGACGTATAGCGGGGTTAAAGATGACAGCCGAAGGAACAGTAGAAAGACAGCTGAAGGATTATAAGACAAATACATAGCCCGTAGAAAATCTCCGAGACCTAAGAAAAAAACAAGAGCCGCCAAGGCCTATGCCTTGGCCACACCGCGATATGCAGGCATCAATCCCTCATCAGGGAGAACTGGGAGACGGATAGTCCCCGTCCGTGTTGAAGATGAAGAGCGCGAGTGCCGATGTGAATGGCTGTGACTGTGCCGGCGATGATGCCGGTGTGGGCGTGAATGCTGAGATTGTTCTTGGTGTTCAGAAACATGGACGTGGGAGGTCTCTGATCGTGGTGTCCGAGAGTGACAATCAGCGTCGGCCGAGGGCGGTGCGCTGCAGGACACCCACGCCTCTGTTGCTGTTGCACGGAGGTCCTTGGGGATAGAGCTGATTGGTATAGGAGCGTACACAAGCTCAACATCCTCGTGGCGAGACTCTTCGTCAGAAGGAGGGAGAAGGTATATCCTTTGAATTGAATCTTGGAATCGAAAACGAGAGGGTGAACGCGAATACAGGTTCGCGTGCCTGGTAAGTTGGGAGTACAGGTTGGCAACTGCCAGCAAGAAATGAAGCTGTGGAGATGAGTGATTAGGAGGGAGTCATAGGAGGTCAGTTGGAGTGCAACGTACCCGAATAACAAGAAGAACGAGCATGAGGGCGACAAAAGCCAGGCCGCCTCGTTCGAGCCATCGCTCGCAGTTTTCTAGATTGAGCCCCATTTCCATCAGATCTTGTAGAAGTTCTGGGTGGTGTGAAAGCTCTTCGCAGATAGCTGCACGAGCAGAGGCATTGAACACCGCATAGGTTGCTATGGCGGCGACAAAGGAGCAGAACGAGAAATCCGCTATTGAATAGTCGCGGTAGAAACGAATGAGTGTGGGTTTGCTCTTGAGTTTTTTGGTGAGTGGAGGGGTGTCGAAAGATGGAGGAAAGGGCTCACCTTGAGTATGCCGATGAAGCCCACGACGCAGACGGTGGTTGCAAGGACGAAATGGGCACAGAAGAGGCCCCAGATGACCTTGACGCCGTCGACCTGCCAGCTATCTCCCGATGCCTCCCATTCACTCTCTGGCTCCCACTTGAGTGCGGACCGGGACGCGGTGATGACCTGTACTGCGAGAGCAAGGTTGAAGAGGGCACCAAAGGCTGTTATAGCGATGGAAGCCGACCTGTCGTATCGAAACATGGCGGGAGAGGAGGTGGGGGAAGGGAGGTGAAATCCCGGAGGAGACATCACCGCTTTGATGCGACGCCCTACTCGGGGTGCCGCCACCAAAGTCCGAATCTGTCCGGCTATCACTTCTCTGGCTTTGGGCGTCTGCTTCGCGAAAGGCTTGTTCGAGCGCTCGGCGCTCATCGCCCCAGGACTCCCCATGTTTGAAACCGTACGACAACATGTCGCGGTAAGAAAGCTTGTAACTGTACGGAACATCAGGCTGGTTTGACCAGGGAGTGGGTAGTAAGGGATGCCACAGTACCTGCCTCGGCGGTCGGGCATATCAGCGGTGTTGCTTGGTAGGTTTGAAAAAAGAACGGATTATAACCACAAAGTCGGAGTCACGGAGGCTAGGTCACGCTAGGAGGTCTTGGAACATATCGATCACATTGCGTCATGCTGTCGCAGATAACAAGCATATTATTAGAACAACACAAACTCCCCAGCAACTGAGAAATGGGTATATCTTGCCAAAAGTTTCGCGTGTCACCAAAGTAGGCAATTTAGATAGGTATGTTACGTCGATTGTAACGTGTGTATATAGAACAAACAATAATCTGTAATGGCTGCATGAAAAAGTACCTATACCACATATAAAAATATGTAAGACGAAACCAATATGATGCTTGGGATGCAAAAGGCGTAGTGCGAATAAAGTAAGAAGAGCGAGGGGCAGCAAAATAACAAGGAAACGATACCAGCGGCACAGCGCCGTGCGACGTCATTTAGAGGTGATGGGTACCGGTGTAAGTATTGTAAGGGGTTTCGTGTGGCGTAGAGAAGTCATGTCATGATAAGAGAATACACAAACAAATTGTACCGCAATGCAGGGGAGAAATCGGGGTCATGCAGAGGAGATAAGAGTTAACAAATGGAGTGGATGGCAGTGACAGCGAGACAAGGTGGACGTGTGGAAAAGAAAAGAAGCCAAGATAACGAGATCAGAGGAATATGTATCGGATTATAATTGCTTGGGAATTAATAGTAGACTGTGCCATCATGCGGCGGGTACACCTCGTACGGCTGCACGTGTTGCATATCCATGTATGGGTTATGCATATACCCATACGCATCTGGATAGTAGTACTGTTGTTGGGGATATTGCGCATATGCCATCATCGCCGGGTCATGCTGGATATCCATCGTGGCCTCTGCGCCCTCTACCGGCACGTATGAAGGAAGAACACTGCCATTATCTGGCGAGGAGAGTGTAGGGTAGTAGGTATTGACGGTGTTGTTTGACGTGGGGCGCGAAGGCTCAAAAGAGGCAGCGCTTGTGCGCAAACCAGAGGAATGAGCAGGCGTTTTGTTTTTCACTTCGGACCCGGGGTCGTTTGGTGCACGGATCTCAACGCGGGAGGTTTGCCGAGGGAAGGAGAAGATAGAAGTACCAGTGGATGGATCAATGAACCCGTTCGCTGGAGGCGTATGAGGCGCAGAATGGGCAAGGAAGTCGGGGGAAATGGCAGACAGGGAATGGGAATGGGTATGCATGTGAGAGGGCACAAAGGCAGGATGGGGGAGGTGAGAGTGCATAATGGGACGGGGGTTGTACATGGGTGGTGGAGGTGCCTGAAGGTAAACAGGGCGTCCTGTCGCGAGCTCGTATGGCATGCCGTGTTGATTCATCGCAATACCAGGTGGTAAAGTAGGGGCATAACCGTATGGGGAACCATATGATGGTGAAGTTTGAGGTAGTGGAGGAGAATATACCGCTGGCAAAGGGGGAGCCGGCCCTGCACTCGTAGTAGCAATGCTTTCTTCTCCTTGTGTTTCTCCCAAAAGGTTCTTCATGACGGCTTCCTCTGTCTTGGCTACCCGAGCAGGGTCGGAAGATTCAACCTCGACAGAGAGTTTCTCGAGTTGCAATCTGACGGATGCTTCAGGCTCAGTGGTGGCGGCCAAAGGGAGATGTGGAGGAGATTGTTGAATATCCAGAGGATCAGGAGTGACGGACTCCACAGAGAGGGTAAGCGGATTAGGAAGGATGGGATTCTTAGGGGCCAAAGAGGGTCGCACTGTGAAAACCTCTTCAATAGGAGTCTCCTGGGGCACAGTTATTTCGGGTTCCTTTGGATTCGCAGACCTCTCGGGTAGCTTAACCGTATAAACCTTATCCTCGTCGTCTTGCTGTAGCACGCGGGAGTTGACAGTGACGTTTGGTTTGAATTGAGTTCTGACGACTTTGGCTTCTTTACCGGGCACTCGGACGAGGATTCCTGAGCCTTGACCGTGTCTTGCCTTTAAAGCTGGGTCAACTTCGTAGTGCAAGAAGCCTTCGTGCTGTTTGGTCCAGGAGAGCTCAGGTTTTTGAGAGAACCAAATACGTCCGGAGTTTGCAGAGGACCGTCCTGAAGTGTTGGTGAAACCTCCACGACCCAAACCTCCACGACCTCCTCGGCCATGACCAAACCCTCGACCACGCAAACCTCCAACATGATGGGATTGAGCTTGCACTGCCTTGCGCTGCTCTTCACGTTGTTTCATCTCCTCGAAACCGTCATGACCCCAAGTTTTCTCAATTGGTGGTAGTTCAGCAGCATTTCTATCCTCTCCATGTCCCTGAGCCTCCGCTTCTCCGGGAAACCCACCACGCCCTCTACCCCGAAAACCACTTCCACGTCCACGTCCACCTCTACGGTCTCTCCACCAACCACTAAGGCTCCTTAAATCCTTGTCCAATAAACGGTCGTCATGGCCCCAGAACCCTCCGACAGTCGGAACATAAGAGGGGTCACTCTCGAGTCGCTGCTGATAGGCCTGACGTGCGCTTTGGCTAGATACACGCCTCGGGTGGTCGGAGGGGCGAGGGTGTGACGAAGAAGCGATGCGCTGTGAGTCTTCCGTCAACGCAACAAGGTCACCGTTCGCCTGAGGAGAGGGAACAGGCACCTCGGATGCGGCACGAGCCTTTTTCGCTTTCTTCGTTTTCTTGGGTCGGGGGCGAGCTGGTAGGCTTTGACTGTCAAACTCTGCAAATTCGATGACTGGTAGATCCGCCCGCTCAGTGACTACTTCATCGTCAGCAACCATTTCTGACCAGTTTCCGCCAGCAGAGAAGAATGATTCGGGTTGATCGACTGCTTTGTCACGCACGCCGCGGTCGCCTGGGCTCTGGCTGGTGTTGGGTGTAAAAGCACGGGAGCGGCCGTTGGGAACAACGTCCTCAGACGGAGACCCGACGTCCGAGTCCGAGTCAGACTCCGTAGAAGAGTTGTCATCTTGGTCTGACTCTGAGTCTGAGGCGGCCTCGCGCTCGATCTCATCGTCGCTTACTATGTCACCCGGCGCTCTACCTCTCCTTCTAACAATCCTCTTCTTTTTATGAGCCTGTCCACGAGGTTTGACAGAAGTTTTGTTGACTGTGCGAGTAGGCGAAGATGAGGAGACAGGAGCAGGCATATCGGTAACTGGTTGAGTTAGGAGATGAATTAGGGTGGTTGTGGCAAAAGTGTGTAAGAAAGCAGACCTTACTTGAATAGTGGCAACTAAAGCTGTATGAGCTAAGGAAAAAAATTGGGAAAAAAGACTAGAGAGTGTAGTGTGGTGGTGGTGGTGAAGACAAGAAAAGCAGAGCCTTTGTAGTTTGGCGACGTTGCGATCCTTCTCAAAGCGGCACCGAACTCCACCACAGGACTCGACAATTTCAAACTCCGAACTTACATAGCCGCTCTTCGGCCATTTCTGTTCCCGACCACCCATGGATCCCAACAATCCACTTTCCTTCGACCATAAGACAACGAGGCTCGGGCTATGGTGGCACCGATAAGCCCCATGACCCATCAGAATATTCGACCCAGAAGCTATGTGCCGATCTTGCTGCTCTTTTGGACGTCTTGGGTGTCCGACGAGCTGTCAGTGATAATGGCCTGCTGCAGGACTGGAGTCTCAATCACGGCTTGTCTAGGTTCTCATCGGCCATGATTGGGGTGCATTTATTGTCGGCCGTTTCGCACTCTGGCACCCAGAACGTTTACTTTCCCTTGTTATGTAGGCATCTCCAGACTTTTCTACCTCAAGCTGATCTCTCTGTAGGATGAGCGTTCCATATACCCCCCCTTCGCGGACTTTCCTACCTCTCGAAGAAGTCATTAGGCTTGCCCCGAACCTTGGTTACCAATTAGATTTTGCCAATCCACTTTCTACGGCAAAAATCGAGAGCCAGGTGCGCAATATAACCCCACAACCCAACACGCATGGCAACTAACAACTCACAGCTCCAGAAATTTCTCTATCTTTTATTCAGAGCTCCAGGAGCCAAAGAGGATTTTACTCCTCATGGAACTTTGTTCAGGCTCTTGGAAAGTGCTGATATCCAGAAAGATCCTTCGGTCCTTGAAGACAAAGTATGTCTGACTATCACTCGCAGAAACATTCTCTCAATGGGAGCTTTCAGCACTTCGAGTGGTATTTAGCCAACTTCAGTAAGGGCGGTATGAACGGCCCTCTCAATTACTATCGAACAGGCAAGCATCGGCACGAAGAAGAAGAACGTATGTCTACTTCTGCATGCCAATTCTTCTCGTCAGTATTCATTGGCTATCAGGTGCTAAACTACCATCAAACCTCCCACCAAATCTTCCCGTTCTCTTTTTATGGGGAACGCAAGACGCAACAGCCACCCGTTTTGTGATTAATAAGTTCAAGAAATTTATCACTATGCTTCAGGATGTTGCACTCGAAGGAAGGGGTCATTGGCTTATGGCGGAAGCTAAAGAAGAAATCACTGATAAGGTGCTCAGCTGGCTCCAGGAACTCACTTGCCAACCTGTAGTTGCAAACAAATTATGAAAGATGTAGCGCCACCTCCAGAATATCAGCCCGAGCGTCCCGAACCACTCCGGTTAATCTACCATCTACCATCTACCATCCTAACGCTCGACATTGGGTGAGCAGCCGCGGGTAGCATGTGAAATGGACGAAAGCAGAGAATCCAAAAACTTGTCGAGGTATGGAGGTTTAGAGTGGTTGCCAACTTCGTGATAGATGCATACCGATATTGTGATACAATCTGTTGCGCATGTACGATGCGAAAGTACTCAAAATACACGTGGAGGGAGGCTTATTCGAGCAAGCCAAACATGCTGATTACGCCAACAGGTGGAGGTCCTCCTTCACGAATCTTAGTCTGCCCGCAGTAAGCAATTACATATTTGGATGGATGCCAGGCCACAGTTGGAGAAGAAGCAAGTGCAGGCACACGGTGTAGCGGTACACCCGTTTCGGTCGCGCACTTTCAATAGAAGATCAAGACGGGCATCGCATAGAAAAAATATAACATACGATATCAATATAAAGGCCAGCGTTCGCGATTGCCAAATATTCGCCATCATATGAGAAGCTTAGAGCATTGATCGCATGCCTAGAAGATTGTCAGAAAACGAGCTGAGTCGAGAATGAGGACATAGTACTCGGAAACTGTGATGGTTCGTGCACATATCCACTCATTCAGATCAAACATATTGACAATAGAGTCAAATCCTCCTGAAGAAAGGTACCTTGCCTGCTATCAGCTGGGTACCAAAATGTAAAATTATGTTCCACACCTTCCACGGGGGTCCAAGGCCACGGCTACGCAGCCACCAACGTGAGCGGCGGGGCTTTCACGCAATTTAAGACTCGGAAAGTCGAGAATACGCAGTGTGTGTTCCGAGTGGTGCGTTAATATTATTCCATCTCCAACATGATTGAACATAGCAGTCGATCCAGTTAGCTGCATATGCCACTTGAATGAAACCGTCAGAACGTTTGGTAATAAAGAGGACATACTGCATCCTTTTCCGAATGCCGCCATAACTCCTTCGTTTCTTCCCCCTCTTTTCCGAACTCTAGGAAGAACAGGTGATGGTTGGGTGAGGCATAGAGGAGGGAACGACCATCTGGGGAGTAGTTGGTTTGAACGGGCGCTGCTTTCGTACTGCACTGTTGGATGTAGCGACTTTCTGTGAGGCGTTACAAATGTATTAGCAGGGTGTACAGAAGCCTCAAAGGACGCAATCGCACGCCGAGTATCCCAAAATACAATCCTCCGCTCCCTTTGGCTTGATGAACAAAACAGATCTGGATGGGTCGGATTCCACGATACATAATCAACATCATCCGAATGCCCTCCTGAGTATAATGAGGATGATCTGTATTCCATCTGGAGCCAGGGCTCGGTCAAATCATTTAACCTGCAACAAACGACGCGTCCACATACACTCTTTTCTGGATGCCATACTCGTGTGTTCTTATCAATGCCAACCGCAGCTAGTTTCTTCCCATCGCAGTTCCAGGCGACGTGAGTAACGGCTTGTGGAGTGGGCAAGCGGTAGTCCCGTGGCTTGAAGGCAGAAAAGGTTGGTGGCTAGGCGACATGAGGTGAGAGCGGCCAAGGGATTGAGTGCTAGATCATACATGAACACCTCTCGCGGCAAAGGTCGTATACAGTGGCGGAGACGGTGGCCGTTCAGGCGGTGCACTGTCTTCAATCTCATCTTTCGATGATGGTGTGTTCATATTTTGTGAAATTTACACAGCCACTGTCAATTATCAGGCCCGGCATCACTCCCTTCACTTTACGTGACTTCTCAATGTTCAGAGGACGCGTAGTGTCCATTACCATGTGGGAAGAATTTCTGTTACGGCGGTCCTGCAAGAGTGTCAAGGGACGCAGATTCTCGCTTGGAAAACCCGGTTTTGAGCTTGGCAACAACAAAGAGATGTTGGATATCTTGCGATGGAGTTTGCGGACCTTGGGAACGAGGGGTTGGACCGCGTGAGTCGACCACTGTGCAAAGGTGGAGGTGACAGAGGAAGAGGGCGTTGTAGCGGAATCAGACGTAACATCTAGACTCGTAGGTGCGGTGTGATCATCAGACTTGACATAAAAAACGCTTGAGCGTTGCTGCTTTTTTGTGAGAGGCAGATGATTTGATCGAGCTGGTTTCCCAGAAATCGGACGATGCGGAGTGCTCTGGGACTGAGGTTCAGAGTCGAGGCCTGCTACAAATTCTTCGAAGAGGGTTAAACTGGAAGTGGCAGACAAAGGTGAAGCCATAGGCTCGGGCAAAGATCCTCGAGGAGCGTCACAAGGAATTTTGACACGCAGTTCGGGAGTCCGGGTTGGCATGCTAGTACTACGGGTAATGCCAACCATGCTCTGGGTAGTTGAAGGGTCCACGTTTTCTTGCTCAACATAGAGGTAGGGAATTGTTCCTAGCCCAAAATCATCATCGAGAATAGCGTCCCTACGCTCGTAATTGGTGTTGCTGGTAAAAACTGGCATACACTGCTCACCTGCCCCATCTTCTTCAACTCCTTGGACGTCGGAGCTGAAGTTAGAGAGGGCGCGGAGGCCAACTTCGCCCAGATCGAGGCTAACGCACAGTTAGATGTACATGCCATTGTCTGATATGGGAAAAAGGCAAACCTGGGGTTTCTCTTGCGAAAAGAAGAGTTTGGGTACCTTGCGTTGCAGCCATAGTATTGTGTAGGCGTAGAATAGAGTTGTGGTGATGAAAAGTTACCACCGAACACATCCGGCCTCTTCATAGTTTCTTCGTCCGCAAAAATGCGAGGGGAAGACCATCCATCATCGTTGATTTCAATCTGTTCCGAGTCCAACCACATTCATTCATACCAGCTGCCATGGTGCATGCCGTGCATCACAGCATCTCGAGGACCCTAACGACGTGGCCCAATCTTTTCATTGGCTCTGCATACAGAATGAAACAATTGACACTGTCGGTTCAGTGGTTGTCTCCGCAAGCGTAAATAGCCAATCTCATAACCTCGCTCTTTGTCGGCCGTCAGGCCTCAGGAATAAGCACATACGCAGACACATCACATACTCTTATACGGCACGAGATCAAGTCAGAGAACCTTTTGGTAGTGGCAGCCATATGTGCGTGCTCGGACTTAGTGTGCTTCTTTGATTTGGCGGTTCGCAGCGCATGTTGTTACTTCCACATCAGGGCTCCGGGGTCGACCTTCATGATGCCGGACCATATGGCTCGCCTGTACGTATCGAGATAACGTTGTACTCTTTTGGTACATATAGAGCTATCCATCCTGCTTAACGCCCTGCAACTTTGACTCCTTGGCTCAGCCTTTCAATACTCTTGAAACCCCCATGGCTATCCAGTTTGCAAAACTGGTAATTCTAGCGTCCTCGCTGGCGTTGTCGTCACTGCTGGCGACTGCTCGTCTTCCCGATGGTCGTCTCCACGCTAATATGTTCCCTTCGCCTGGGATTCCTCGCGCTCCTTTGGAGAACCCTGGAGTCCCAGTTGTCAGTCGAAACGGGACAGAGCTTCCGCCATACAACACCGTCTATCACTTTGACCAACTGATTGATCACAACAATCCATCCTTGGGGACCTTTAAGCAACGTTACTGGCACACATATGAGTTCTACGAGCCAGGTGTGTAGTGTTGATGATGTCTTATGCTGAAGTTAATCATCTTGCTACCAGGTGGTCCCATCATTCTCATGACACCAGGGGAGGGCAATGCAGATGGTTGAGACTTGCTAGACATGGTATATTTCTTTGACTGACAGTTGGGACAGGCTACTCCGGTTATCTGACAAACACGACCATCAACGGTCTTATTGCTCAACAGCAGAACGCCAGCACCATCGTGCTTGAACACCGATTCTATGGCTTCAGTAACCCTTATCCGGACCTCACTGTCAAAAGTTTGAAGGTTCACACCCTTCAACAAGCTGTGGATGACCTCGTTTACTTTGCCCAAAACGTCGTCTTGCCTATGCCAGGAGGAGATCAGGTTACTCCAGATAAAGCTCCTTGGGTTCTCATCGGTGGTAGCTATTCTGGTGCTCTAACGAGCTGGACTATGGTCAAGTAAGTTCCTCTCTGATCCGTCCTCTCATTTGTGTTAATCCATGCGTCGTCGAAAGTAAACCTGGAATCTTCTGGGCTGGTTATGGGTCGTCGGGTGTTGTCCAGGCTATCCTGTAGGTTCTATTTACCTGTGGTTACGGTACGGTGAACTCAACGCTAACATCTAAAATGTATCAGCAATTTCTGGGAATACTTTGAACCCATCCGTTTGCACATGCCTGCCAACTGCTCTGCCGATGTTCAAGCTGTGATTGCTCACGTCGACAAGACATTCACTGGGAAAAATAAAAGAGCAATCCAAGCTATCAAGGAAACATTCGGCCTCGGCAATATGACCCACCTTGATGATGTTGCTGGTGCACGTAAGCTGAGGGAATGTTTCCATGTGTTGAGTGTACTGATCCCATACTACCAAAGTTCGCAATAATCTGTGGGACTGGCAATCTCTCCAACCTACAACTGGTCCTACTGGTCAATTCTACAAATTCTGCGATGCACTTGAAGTCAAAGATGGTGTCAACGCACCTGCAAGTGGATGGGGGTTGGATCACGCTTTGACTGCTTGGGGGTCTTACTTCAAGAACACTTACTACAATAGGCGTAAGTCATTCTCCGTCTTTTGTCAGTCGTGTTTATTGATACTTCGTGTCAGTTTGTGGTGGTACGAATGCAGAGTGAGTTTATCTTTTCGATACGATTACAGGCGACTTAAAGCACATCTTTATAAGGGATTGTCTGGGTACTTATGACCCTACTCAAGCATACTGGACCGACACCAGCATCGACAATGCTTGGCGCTCCTGGTTCTGGATTGTGTGGGTGCTTCTAGTTTTGGACTCGGGAATTTTGCTTGACCTTTGTACAGATGCAACGAAGTTGGCTACCTTCAGGTCCGTGGACACATTGCAAGCATATATTGTTCAAGAGCTTGACTTTTACCTGCAGGAAGGAGCGCCTAAATACCACCCCACGTTGGTCACACGTCTGGTTCAACCCGCATATGACCTGGTATGAGTCGCCATTCATGCCCGCCTTCCTGCTCATAACCATACATATTCCAGCGCCAATGCCAATTGATGTTCCCTGAAGCTTTCCCGAAACCGCCCAGGACCGCAATAGATAGGACCAACAGAGTGTACAAAGGCTGGGATGTCAAATTGGACCGACTCTTCTTCGCAAACGGCCAACGTTTGTTATCATTTCATGTTTGCATGGATCTGACCCAACAAGGATATCATAGGTGATCCTTGGAAGGATGCTACCGTGTCTGCGGCGCGTCACACTGTTCAAAGCACTCCCCAACAGCCAATTTACATCGGAGAGGGCTTCCATTGCTCTGACCTCAAAACCTTGGCAGGTAAGGCCGACCCGTCTATCAACGCCGTGCAGGTCGCAGCCTTGAATTATTTCAAAATTTGGCTCTCGCAATGGAAACCAAGCCCTAAACCCCAAACCCCGAATACCGTGAAGATTAGTCCCGCCATTTCGGGCAAAGTCGCAGTCCACAATGGTTCTCCCAAGCCTATCAACGCATTTGCGAAAGGTGTGGACAGTTGAAAAGGTGCTATTTGAATTGTGTACAATGTATATGCATTCAACTACTATCGGACTCTGGAAACTGGAATCGCAACGAGGATTGAATAAATCTGAAAGAGACCTTTGATGGCGTATTTGTTAAATTCCGACACGATTCAGCCTTACGGCCGGACGTTGAGAGGAGAGACTTGATCGGAGATGGCGACGCATGCAAGGAGAAGATTAAAAAAAGCATGAACCTGAATGATTATCGTTGGATACATCTGTAAGTGCAGCTAGCCATGGAAGAAACACTTACGTCAACGGCCTGCGCGACCAAACAATTTTTTCCACCCGCCCCCCATGTATCGTTGCATTTTCGATAGTCCCAGATATCCACCACGGTTTCCCCGAGAGTATGTGTTCCAGTTAACTCCACGTCGACGCGTTTGCGCCACGTTGTGAACATGTCAGGTCGAGAGACGTATGCAATCGTAAGGGCATCATGAAGAGGAGGTCCTTCGTTGAAACCAAATGTAGATTTGTAGGTGTCGGCAAAGAACCCGATGAGAGTTGAGAGTGTGTGACGGAGGTTCGTCGTGGCTCGAGGAACAGTTTCTGTTGAAGCGGAACCGCCGGGCGCTAGCAATTCATTGTGGATAGCCTTCGTTACGATAGCTGTGTGTGAAACATTAATTGGAATCATAACGGATCTGACAGGTGCATCGAGGACGATCTGTAGAGCGTGGGCTAGTTAGAGTTGGCTTCGTCAGGGATGGAAGAGCGACGACATGAAAAAGTAGTACGCACGATCACACATAATATTGAATTCGGCAGCGGCGGAACGATTGCCCATCCCTACGCCTCCTCCCATAAACACGAACTCTTCGACAGCAGGCAACAGATCTGGATACGCTGCGATAAAAAGCGCAATGTTCGTCATCGGTCCACACGAGACTATCGTGACTTGCTTCCCCATGCCCTTATTCCACGCCTTCTTGACAGCTGCCGCCATCCCTTCCAGCGCGCGGATAGGCTCCCCATCGTCGTCGGTTGCAAACCATGAGCGGAGACTAGGGTCCGCTGGGTCAGGCAGGCCTTCAACACCACCTAGACCATCTGTGCCATGAATCTCTGGATCGTGTTTAACGGGTACTATGAGAGGTTTATCCGCGCCGCGATGGACCTTGATAGTATGCTTCGAGCCAAACGCGACCAGGCATCGGGCTGCATTGATCGCAGTGCACTCGCTTGGTGCGTTTCCATGGACCTGAAAAGACAGATGAATGACTTGAAAACCGTCAGCGTTGTTTGATATTATACTTGCTGTAGAAATCCCGAGAAGTTCGATGTTCGGACAGTGAAGAGCTAAGAGGATGGCTGTTGCATCGTCATGACCCTGCAGTAACATAATCAGGTTCATTATCATAATCGAATAAGATAAGGCCAGGACGTACAGGATCCACATCCAACCACAAGTATTTGGAAGTCATTCAAATTATCTGGGTTTGTACGTTGGGGTAAAACTTAAAAGGAGAACTGGGGTATCCGGGTATTCATGTTCGTGCACATGGTGTATAGATCGACTATCATCTGTTTGTAAGGTCAGCAACGGAGACTACACATGGCGATCAACTGGCAACGTGGTGCTGGTAGGACTGAAAGGAAACCAAAACTAACCAAAAGTCCTAAACAGTCAGGACCCCAGGTGGACTGGAACATCGTTGCCACCACGTGCAAGTATACTGTATGATAAGTTTAAGAGATGATTAGTATTACACGCGAATACATGCAAGTACAATTGTGTAGATACCGGAGATGTGCAGGGGTGCGAACAAGAAAACAGTGCGACAAAAGAACCAGAAAGAAAACCAATTAAACAACCCCAACTAGAAAAGCATCCTGCATTTTGACCGACGCGACCATCGGTTGGCGCATCGGGCTAATGCTCATCGCTCCCAAAGACTCCCCAAGACTAACATGAAGTTCATCTGCACCAGCAGGCTTCGGCCGTGGAATCAACAATGCACTCGAAGCGAAAACCCCCGTCGCCTGCTCCTCCTCTTCAAGTTCATCTTCCTCATCCTCCTCCTCGTCGTCCTCCTCCTCAAGCGCAACAGTTGACCACTCTCGGTATATACCCTGGATATAAAGGTGTGATTTGGGCAAGCGGTAAGGGTCGAAGGGGAAAAATGTGTTGAGTTCTGGATTCGTCGCCTCGCCAAGCAGCGATGGATGGATGGTTGAGCTAAGCCGGGGCTGCTGCAGAGCAGTGGCTTCGCTTTGAATATGTACAGGGGCATCAGCATTGGCGGTGTTTGAGCCATAATCGGAGCGTTTGTTGGCCTCCAAAATGGTATAGCAATACAAAAAGTCGGTAGCATGAGCAATACGGGCAAACTGCGAAACAACATTGGCTGAGCACACCTGTCACACGAAGAAAGTCAATGAATGGCCTATTCAACACGGAACAGAAAGACGTACACGTAGAGGATTAAGAATCGAGGTGACGACTCGTTGCAACAAGTTCAACTCTGGGATCCACTTGTTTCTAATCTCTGATGTCCTCCCCACCAAGAACTCATCATCACCCTCATGTTCCTCTAAAAGATCACGCCATCTGAAGCAAAAGATCAAGAACACAGTCTGTGCAACGGCATAAAATACTGTGTGCTCCGACATGCTCCCTATGTCGTCTCCATCACGGGCAAGCTCCTCCACTGAATCAAGATGCGCCTTCAAGAAATTACAGAGCAAGCCTACCACGCGCCGTGCATCTTCGCGGTCAACAAACATTGCACGACTGACGAAGCTCCCTATGTAGGACGCCGCGGCAGCACGTGTGACGACTGGTACGCCATTGCGATTGGGCCCATCAGCACTGATGGCAAAGAGCGCACGATCCACAAGAGCACCAAGGAAAATGTCCGCAAACTCCGAGTCGAGTGAAGTATACCAAAAGATTAGGAATTGCGTATAGCGTGACTTGAAAGTGCGAAGGATCGTGCGGTCAAAGATGGACAAGAGGGTGTGGAATTGGTCACGGAGAAGAGCTCTGCGACGCTCAGGAGAATCTGCTATCGATTTTTCCTTTCCGGGTGAAATTGAATGAAGCTGCTCAAACATCTTGGGAGTGCTCGAGGGTATAATAGGGGACGACATGGTGAGTAAACCTTCCATGGGAGGTAGATCAGGAAGAGGAGGAGGCTGAAGAGCTCCTGTGGTCGTTATGAGAGAGTGATTACGTTGGAAGTGGTCAAAAACTAGAGTCAAGATGGCATCTAGTTTCTTCACCATGTCTTGAAGGTAAGCGATGTTCGGGGGCAGCTCTTGAGTTTGGCTATCGTCATTTAGATCCTCTGCGACTGATGATATATCGCTCAAGTTATCGTCGTCGTCACCTTCGTCTTCGTCTTCGGAGTCGTCTTCGTCTCCTTCCTGGCCAACGACGGTATCGAATGGGTCCAATTCAAACACATCTTCTTGACCGGCTTCTGGCTCCTCTAACTCTTCCAGCTCTACTTGAATTTCAACCTGTTCTTCGTGAGTGACCTTCAGCATTAATGGGACCGGGTGAGTACATACATCTATTTGAATAGCCCGTTCGACTATCGTGGCCAAAATCTTATCGGCAAGTTCAGGACAATACGCAGAAATTTGTAGCAGGTTACGAATATACGTGGTCTGTGCAGCCTCTTTTTGGCGTTTATGGGGGAAGTTGCGTACGAGCAATGGTTGCAGGGTAGATGGAAGGGTTGGGATCAAGGAAAGTAGATGTCGAAGCAGGAAGTGCAGTCTGTCATAGATCACTCGGCGTGTCAAGGGGCTGGATGATCCTTCTGGTATACATGCATCCAGTGCTTGTAGCCCAGATTCTAGAACTGCTGTTAACAGGCTGCTACAGCGTTATGATGAAGTTGAATTACGCACGGTATGTAAAGCCTTGAGCGATCTTTCCCAGGACAAGGGATAGATACTCTGGGCGAGCACTG
>JABAJT010009738.1:0-42188 GCA_018850275.1 Tephrocybe sp. 9174TJB
TCCACAAACTCGATGGACTCAGGACTTATCCTCCAGCTCCATATTGTTTCCGGTATGCTGTTCAATTATCCTTCGACCCGTTTTTCGTATTGAGCATTTCAATATAGCACCTTATCCTTTACATATATAGTGTGATAGATGCCGCACAATTGGCAGAATTTCAGGTTCATGTCATTACTTGGGAAGAATTGGACATTCTTCCCGCGCTGTGTAAGTATGGAGAAATCGCTAATCAGCTCCGATCCTTTGTCCATCGCTTGGCGACTTCAGGCAACAATATGGACAATGTGCAGGCCATTGTAGCTTTGGATTTGGACAGGATCTGTGCCCGACTTTATGGCCTTGTTAAGGATGATGTCATTCAATATCGTCGTCTAGTAAAATTGAAAGGAGCCGAGGCTACATCGTTGCTCGACTTGTTCCAATTGGTACGACTGGACAACTGAGGATCGCTCTAGGTACCGATATGCTAACCTCCTCTGCCCTTGTGCATCAGCTGTTGGATCTACCAAACTTGGACAGCGTCTTTCGGAGCCCGTTTCTCAACGCAATGCTTCGTTTATCCAGTCGATCAAGTCTCTACCCCACCCATCTTTTACAAAAACAAGTCTCGTTTGAAGGAGCAGATCCTATTGCAGCCGGGCAGTTCGGGGATGTGTGGAAAGGACAATATCTAGGTCATCAAGTTGCAGTCAAAGTCCTGAAGTTGTACGCAAATTCAGATCTCATCAAACATAAAAAAGTCCGTTTTATGTCCTTCCTGTTTATGTTGCCTGACCAAGGAATGGAATCTTCCTCAGAAAGTTCTGCATGAAACGCTTATATGGCGACAGCTTCACCATACGAATGTGCTTCCATTTCTTTGCCTACACCATTTGAACAACAACGAGACACGTCTCGGGCTGGTATCCCCTTGGATGGAGCATGGAAATTTGAAAGATTACCTGTCCCGCAATGCAGACGCAGATAGAGTCTCTCTTGTAAGCAGGATGTTTATAGATGCGGATAGAACTTCTGACAGCACTTCATGATCAGTTGCGCGATGTTGCAGAAGGTCTGGAATACCTACACATCATGCAACCTAGCGTTGTTCACGGAGACCTAAAGGCGGTAATTGACCACCACGCTATCCGGTGGTATCTTTCTGATACCCACTGGTTTACTAGGTGAACATATTGATTTCAGAGTTGCACCGCGCACAATTGGCGGACTTTGGACTTTCTACAGCGTCAGATTCGCAGGCCCTCATGCTTTCGTCTTTCTCTTTGGGCCCTAATGGTGGAACGCCACGTTGGATGGCGCCGGAACTACTCGACGGGAGGCAGGAAGTGAACAATACTCAAACCGATGTCTATGCATTTGCTTGCGTATGCTATGAGGTATTTTTACTATATCCCGAGGACTGAGCTTCATATTTTTTTTCTAATGCACGTTGTAGATTTTTGCAGGAACCTTCCCTTTTGCTAACCTCAATGATTATCCGGTGATGGTGAGGGTCATGCAAGGCCAACGACCATTGCGCCCCATACAGTGCCAGAACTGGAAGACGCCTTGTGTTGAACTTGGGTCAAGTGATGGGTTATGGCAACTCATTGAACGTTGTTGGGCATCGAGTGCCGACGAAAGGCCCAGTATGAGCTGGGTAGTGGAGAAACTTCCTGCAAAGGAACCTCCGTCGTCGACGGGAGCAGTTCAGCGTCCATCACTAGGACATGAAGCACCAGGTGCACACGAGCTATGGCCAGGGCAAGATCTAGTGCCTTGGGCAGGAGGTTTCTGATCCATTGCACTCATCGTGTGGTGGGGATAACTACTGATAGCCACCGTGCAGGCCGGTAGCTGGACTGTCGATCCTCGATTGTGTCCATACTATCCGCATTCCCAATACCCAAAATCTTGTACATCTGTAAATACAGATCCTACATGCTATAGCAGTAATCCTTGCGCATGGGAGTTGTTCCAGGGCCACAGTTACCATCCTTTTTGCTCTTATGAAGACATTCACATATATATTTCAATGCAATGGTCGATCTCATATGCCAAATGGCGGTAAAGTGTGGTTATGTAAACAGTTGATAGTCCTGGTATTTATATCGGCCCAGATCTGGCAGTGTTAGGAACAATTTCAACATGACTCTAAAGCTGCGATTCGTGCAACTCGACGTTTTCACTACTACTCGTTTCCTGGGGAATCCCCTCGCAATAGTTCACATCCCTGAGGGCACCGAGCTCACGCAAGCTCAGAAACAACGCATCGCAGCGGAATTCAATTTATCGGAGACTGTTTTCCTGCACGAGTCCTCAGATGCCACTGCCCCGATTACGATCGACATCTTCACCACGACCGAGGAGCTTCCCTTTGCAGGGCATCCTACAGTTGGATCAGGATGGTACTTACTATCGCAGGCACCGGAGAAAAACAGCGTGACCTTGAAGACGAAAGCGGGAGAGATCCCGGTTGTCCGCGATGGCGCAAGAGTAAAGCTACAGGTCCCCATTGACTTCAAGATTCACGCTCCAATCCATAAGCCCGAGTATCTTCGCGGCCTTCAGCGTCGTCTGGAGCCCACAGATTATGTGAATGGGGGTGACGAGAAGGAAGCGCTTGCGTCGATCGTCAAGGGAATGACATTTGTTTTGATGGAGCTTAACAGCATCGACGCCTTAGAGAGACTCCATGTATACCCCGCGAGGATTGATGCAGATGTCCCGTTGGGAGAGTGGGCAGGTTTTATTGGCGTGTATTCATTCGTTGAAGGAAAGGATGGTGTGGTTAGGACTAGGATGTTTGATGGGCCAGTGGAGGATCCAGCAACGGGATCTGCTGCGTCTACATTGGCAGGATGGTTAGCAAAGAAGAAGGGTGTGGGAAAGCACAGGATTGAAATCGTGCAGGGGGTTGAGATGGGAAGGAGGAGTGAAATCAGCGTTGATGTTGAGGTTGTTGGTGATGGGGAGATCAAGAGGATTGAATTAGGAGGAGAGGCGGTTGAGGTTATGGAGGGATTGGTCAGGGCTGAATAGGATTATTACGCCACAACGGGAAATCTTCGGCCGATGACGCTGTGAGACGATCATGTTTACTTTGAGAGTGTGAACCAAACAACGACCAGCCACGTCTACCACGACTTGCCCTTGTACCACCACCATCCTCGTCCAAATGTCCGCCTCAGCACGCGCAGAGGCTCGCAGAAAAGCAATCCTCAGCAGAGGATCTGACCGCCTCGCAAAGCTCACTACCTCTGCAAGAGGCGACGATCCAGCCTACAAACACGATGGTCTTTCTTAAATTTCATTCGTTCGCGCGTCATTGGCACTAAATTGTAAAGTTACTCTAGACCCGCCTTTGCCAACATTCCCAACTCCGTCACGCAATTTTGTTGGTGAAGAAACCACAATTTCGTCACCCTCAAACCGCTCCGCGTCGTCATCACAAAACATGCCTGAACCCGTCAACCCATTTGCTGCTTTTGCTTCACCCGATCCTTCCGTTTGGACAGAACAACAACAGCAGGCTCTGCAAGCTCTATTGTCAGGAACAAGGTCGCCTGAATCTCTGCCAGGTCTTACGCCAACCGACGTGGACCCTTCATTGCCACCTATGGACAACCCTCTCGCCTCGCTGTTGGCGGGGGGTGGTGCGTTTCCTCCGTTTGCCGGAGCCGGTGCTGGTGCTGCTGGAAAGGTTCCAGCAGCAGAGGCGCCACCACCATCAAAGCTGCAGAAGTTGATGCCATTCGTTCATCTCCTGACGATGTGGTGTCTCCTTGCATATTTTGTCCTCTACATGGAGCCGCGCGTGTATTCGGACGCCATTGGAAACCTAGACTCGATAACTGGTGGTGGGTTATGGAAGAGGTGGGCAGAGCTTGGGAAGGCAAATGGAATAGAGGAGATTGGAGCGGTACTAGGGATACGAATAATGGTGAGTTGTCATTGTGTGTGTAACTTGCATTCCCGTTATCTGATGAAAATGTAGCCCTTCTTTTGGGCATTTACTACGTTACAGATTGTGTTGCACTCTGTGCGGATATTTTCCGGATTCGTGAGTCGATTCAGCTTGTCTGGTTGAACTTCCTCTTAAAGAAGGACTTTTCAGGATGCTGTGCAACCTCCGACACTAGTGGCTTTCGTCCTGCCGCATCTTCCCCCACCACTACCTTCTATCATTGTGAATGGGTTGAAGTACCTTCAGATGGGATCTCTCTTTTTAGATGATCTCTCTGGCCTTCTCGTTGGGCTTGGGTTCATTGTATGGTTTTCCTCGTGGCTGGCGTCGTGATATATCGGGTACCCGCATCATGTGGATTTCGTTCATCGGTTCTTCGTATGTATTCACTCGACCCGTAACTTCTAATATGACCCTCCGATAACTTTCGATGGTACGAGATGCCATTCAACTGAGTTGGCTGACACCAATCGCCTCAAGGTTGACGTCTAGGCTGATGTTTGAACAACACGTTCGCCTTGTTCCTTGTCACTTCAAAAGTTCGCTCCACCTTGTCTCAAAATGCAAGTACAGTATATTGTCTGGTACATAAAGTCCGGTATCGCAGTTCTAAAAAGGTACAATACGCCACGGAGTTCTGGCTACTTCTAAACACGCCCGTTCCAATTACCGCCCCACCACGATTTCACACGTTCCCCACCATGTTCCTCGTAGTCTGCCTTGGTGAAACTCGCTTTCGCACAGTCGACAGATCTAGAAAACTTGGCCATGCCTTTCCAAGAATCCACCATTGGGTCGTCCGTCCGTATGGCACGGATCTTCATCTCCGTCGGTATGTTCGGACGCAGCGTCGCTTCAAGCCTAGGGATGAGCCCAGGAAGCTGGGAGGGCCCGCCAGTAAGAAATATGTTCTACATGACGATCGTAAATATCGTTAACTAGGAAGGGTTCGAAAAAGCGGGACGCACATCTGTCAAGCGCCTTTTCTCTCCGTCTGAGAACCGCGAGAGAACATTCTGTATGACTTCACTTAAACCTGCAGAGTCGACTCCCGCCATGCTAGGCGAGAACCACGCCTCGCAAACTCGCCAACGTTCGACGTTGAGATGGATGCGTGTGTTACCTGGATGGCATCAAAGTTAACAAACTCCGAACGGGTCAGAATAAAAAGCGAACCCTCGATATTGCCCTCTTCGTATATCGGTCTGAAGGCAGAAATGAGCGCAGAGCGTTGTGTCGTGATGGACGCGTGTGTCTCTTTCTGCGTAAACGTGGGGTCATATGTAAGCAGCTTAGACTCGACAACGGAGAGCTGGGCGAGATCATCCTCTTCGTCGGATGACGGGGCTGCTGTGTTCTGTCGTCGAAAAGCAGGGTTTGGGTCAGGTGAGAGTAAGAAAAAGAGTCAAAATGAGGATCTACGATTTTGCGATAGATTGCCCAGTCGTCGTCGTCGGCACCAAACATGTCCTCCCCACCGCCCTTCCGCTTCTTCTTCGATATTCGATCATCGTTTGCAAGATTCGCAATATTCTTCATCCTCGCTTGCGCCGCTGCACTCTTCCTATCCCCAAGCGCCGCCTTCCTCCTCGCCCTGTCCTTAATCTTCCCAATCAATACCTCCTGCTCCGACCTCATCTTTCTTGTCCAACCCTCCAGGTCCCTTTCCCTCTCTTCCTCTTCTCTCTTTTCCTCAGCTTCCTTCTCTGCTCTCTCTCTTTCCTTTTCCCGTTTCGCACGAACGCGAGCCTCAAACCCAGCTTTCATGAGACGTTGTTTGCGTTTTTCTTTAAGCCCGTCTTCGTCGAGGTCGGCATCAGGGACGTCTAAGAGAGGGAAGGAGGGCTCTTCCTAAAATTTAATGTGCGTACGCGTATAAATCAATGTGGGCTAATCAACGAGGGTAGACAGATACATACGAAGTTGGTATCTTCGCCTTCCGCCTCCTTCTTTCGAGCCTTCTTGAGGTCACCCTCCAGTTTTTTAATCGTCTCTTCAAGCGCGTCATCGTCATCAAAACCTTCTTCTTGAAGTTTTGTCTGGTTATAACAAGACCGTGTATTGTAATGAAAGTGAAGGCAAAGATAAACTTAGAACTTACTGTCCAGTCGCGCTTAGAAAAGTCGCCTTTGTTCTCACGCAACTCTAGGAGATCGCGCAGGTCAGTTTCCTTTTGTACAAGCTGCAAGTCAAATATAGTAAGAGAATGCCAATACATATAACCTGGACGGGCACCTTCTCCATTCTTGTCTTGGCTGCTAACTCTTGCAGCTTCTTTCCCTGCTCCTTTCTTCTCTCTGCGATTCTACTCAGTTCTTCTTCCGTCTTTTCCTCGACAACGGGAGCAACGAAGGGGAATTGAACTATTCTGTCTGCAGCAGTCATCTGTAAAGGATCTTTAAGGCGTCGAAGAACAGACGGATAGTCTAACGCGAATTCGCAGAAGGTGTGCATCATCCACTGTTGATTTTGAGTTTGGACATGAGAAAAGTGAAGTATTGGGATACATACACTGGATTGTGGAACTGTCACGCGCGTGGAAAAGTTGGAGTATTTGAGTTGGACGAGTTTGAGCAGGTAGTCGGATGCTTGGGAGCCGCCCCATGGTATTCTACGCGTAGGTTTAAGCTAATATGCGATTGGAAATTGACAGATGCTCGAACCGTTTCGCGTGACTCATTATACCTTTACCACTGATAACAGGTATGATGGATGTTGATGCGGTATTGAAGGAGACAATGAGAGCATCAGAGGTGAAAGGCTGACTTGCGGGCACTGCATGGGCTTGGGTACCATAGTATGACATTATAGCGTCGTTACAATATGCCACAGATGGCGCTCCGTATAGTTCGAAGAGGAGTTCGGACGTAACTGGGATGGTGTTCAGCACAATAATATGCGCTATTGAAAGTGAGAAGTACATACGCGAACGCGAGTGTAATGGCGAGGCAAGACGTTCCGTCATAACAATTGGATGATTAATGGCAGGGGTATCTATATTAAGGTGAATAAAGCAGCAGTCGAGGACGTTTTCCTAAATGTCGAGATGGGGTTTGGCTAGTGGGTGAAATGGGCAAGTGCGTACCATGGCGTCAAAATTGAGCAGGACATCGCCTTCCCATGGGGTACGGGCTTGTGCCCTTGAGCCGCTTTCAAGATCTACTCCATTGCCAAAGAGGAGAAGGGGCTTGTTGGTCTTGCGTTCCTTGTATTTTGCGATAACATTGGGCTGAGAGAAGGGTGATTGGGCGTCGGCAAAGCCCCAGCGAATATTGGTTGAGCCATTGTCGATGACGATGGCAGATTCAGCCGTATCGTTACCAGTGATGCTGGTGCTGTTGTTGCCACCGCCCCAGGGTTCAATGGATGGTGTCGGCTGGGATGGTGGTGGGAGATGGGTGATGTTCATTGTCGTGGTTTGGTGCAAACAACGACTTGAACATCGACAGCCATGGCGGCGATGGATCTATCTGCGTTGCTCACGTCGTCCAAGAGCCTCACCTCCCATTTATCGCGCCCAGACCTTCCTTCTGTGCACCTGTCTCTTGACCAGGTCGAGGCTCAGTCACGTCGCCTTGTTTCTCGTCAACCAGGCACTTCGACAGACAATGATCGCGCGTTCGTCGTTTGCTTTTTCTCTTCATCCCTGGCTGAACATTTTTCTTTAGTAATTATCTCCTTGCTCAGGCCCACGTAGACGCATCTGCGCTCTCAAATTCTATCGCACAACTCAATACATCCACCACTTTTTCGCCTCTTCAACCTCTCCAGGACACTGACGTCGCAGGCTACCTCCGCCATGCCCACGAGCAGAACCTTATCTCTACCATAGAAGAGGGAAGGAAAGAGACCCAGGAAGCATTTTACCGCGCCCTCGAAGAACGTAGTCAGCGCGACTGGGAAGCCAAAAAGAAGCGCGTCTTTGAGGAACTCGGCGGACGTGTTGGAGGTGACAACCGAGCCATGCCTGAGCTCAAGAAGAGCTCTCACAGCAAAAGCTCGCTCATGGTAAGTAGGGCTGTTACCATTACCTTCTCTTTGGTGTTGAACAACCAATTTGCAGCAGTCGACCTCGACCCCCTCCCTCTCCCTTCAAATGCAGAACAAAATGATGGCCTACGACCGCGTAATCACTGAATTCAACGCTGCTCGCCTCAGCGGTATCTCCTACCCAATTGTTCACTCCTTCCTTACTGCTTCTACTCTCGTAGATCCCGATGTATGTACCCTTTCACTTATTTTTCTTTGAAACCATTGGAGACCAACCTCCCACTAGTCACGCTACACACGTATGACTCAAATATTCCACATCCTCTCCAAAATCACCGCAGAACCTCCTTCACTCCCTCCAATCGAGCACGCCTCCGCCCACATCCTGAATGCCCCACTCTTTGAGCGCAAATATGCTCGAGTCTACCTCGGGGACGCCAACTCCCGCGACGCCGTTGCCTTGAGGCGACAGATAGCTAAAGGTGCCAGAGAGGCGTTGGAAGAACAATATTGGGATGTGTTGGAGAGGACAATACAGGCGCGACCAACAGAGGCCAGGCTAGGGGGTGATCCCAGTGTGGCGAACAAGGTTAGGGCGTTTTTGGCTGTCAGATATTACCGGAATGGAGAATGGGAGGAGAGGATCGAGGTGAACTCTTTGTATTTCGATTCATCAATAGAAAGTGGCTGACGGTGTAATAGCTAGTTACAGGTCAACCATTGTGGGCCCGGTTGTTCTACCTGGTGAGGACAGGGCACGGGGAAGAAGCTTTAAATGAGGCTATCAAATTCCAAGATGCCATTCACCACCGCGAAGCCTCCTTCCTCACCCATTTCAAAACTTGGATTGAATCACCTGACCGGAAGTGCGATTTCTTTTTGCTAATAATCACTCTTCTACTGATTCAACATTATGATTGATAAAGACTCCCTAAAGCGCACCGTGATCACCTCCAAACGGTATACAATGCACACATGCTGCACTCCGCCACCGCTGATCCCTTCAAACTTGCGCTATACAAACTCATGGGTAAGCTCGAACCCTCCCGGCGGAGCGTCCATCACGTCACAACGACAACGGAGGATTGGATTTGGTTCCAACTTGCCATGGTTCGTTTTGTCCCTGTCCCCTTCTCATACCCGGTTCCAACTCGCCGTTTGGCTAATCAATAGGTCGACGAAGAAGAGGAAGGCGGCCTCCGGGCGTTTGCCGACGTCCTGCTCGGGTATGGCGAACGCCACTTTGAAGCCAACCAGCAAAAGGGCGTATGGGCCAGCGTGTTGCTCATGTGCGGACAGTTCGAGAGGGCCGTCGCCGCTCTGTGGGAACATCAAGAGACAGAGGTTGAGGCAGTACATTTGGCAATTGGACTTGCATATCATGGCCTCCTTCGTGTACCATCTAGGGCGGAGACATCCGATATGACGCCGCGTACGTTCTTGCCTCTTTGTTACGATAGTTTTTCCTTGTCTAACAAAGATACAGTATCACTCTCCCCCGCCTCTCCACCTGCGCTAAGCATGTCTACTCTCATATGGCGATATGTCCGCCAGTTCGTTAAGATGGATGCCAAGGAGGCACTCCAGTATGTGTACTGCGTTCCCCTCGCAGCGGACCAAGGAGATGTAGGCAAGGAGCAAGTTGAAAGTGCGTGGGACCAGGTGCGGAGAATCATTGTCCTAAGCAATGGTGGACAAGGGTGGGAAGAGCTCGTAGGTGGGTATAGAGCAGATGGAACGCGATTTGTGAGTTGTTTCTGTTCAACCCCCAAGTGGGATCTAACTATGGGCCATTTTTCGAAGAGCGGTGTGATCGAACAAGGTGCAAGCCTGCTCCATCTTAAGGACGCCAAACAGTTCAATGAGCACATCCTTGTTCGTGCTGCTAAGCACTCCGAAGAGAACGACCGTACCGCCGAAGCCATTAAGCTCTATAATCTCGCTGGCGACTATGCAACCGTCGTGGCCTGCCTTGCACAAGCGCTTAGCAATACCATCGCGAAACCTAGCCCTGAGGAGAAAGATCGCCTTCTAGAGAAGACGGCGGTGGACATTATCAGACATTATGAGAGAACGAATCGGGCAGCTGGTAAAGATCGGGAGGCAGTGGTTAGGCTGATGAGGGTCAGGGAGGCGAAGGACCAAATTAGTGCTGGTAGACCTGAGGCGGCGATTGATGTAGGTGGTTCATTTTCCAATGTTGTCCCTGTGCTGATATCTGGGGTAGATCATGGAGTCCACTGAACTCATTCCATTGAGTGGTGATGTCGCCAAGATCACTCGGAGGGCAGAGGAATTCAAGGATCTACATGAGGCGCTACAGAGGAACCTGCAGACATACCTTCCGCTTACCATGGAGGCTCTCGCTGGCGCCCACCAAAAAGTCAAGTCATCTCTCGTCCCAGACGCTACGCGCCAGATGGTGAGTTGCCTTTGTGGCTTTGAATTTACGGAGAGTTGATATAAACATTGCAGACTCTCCAGAGCATCCGTCGTAAGTCGAGATCGTTGATGATCTTTGCGGGTATCCTCAAATACCGCATGTCGCCCGATATTTACTCGTATCTGGCGAGATTGGACGTTGAAATTGCGCTCTGATTGCTGCCATGAAAGTTGTTATCTGCTTCCACCTCATCCATGTAATACAGCTTGTGAACCTGTCACTGAAACAGCACCCACCTGCAAAGCCAATGCGGCATACCTAATAAGACTTGAGGTCTTGTAGTGTTGGTGACGTTGAGGGCCTCGAAGCGCGCGCTGAGTACAACAATGTCAGCCGCCTCGAAAACGAAGACAAGGCGAGGAGCAAGAATATCTGAACGCGCCCTTCTGAGAAGATGAGAGTACGGAGAAGAGAAGGGATGGGTGACCATATCAAGGGGGTCAGTTTTTTATACGTTCGACGATGCCAGTCTCGATCGTAATGGATACATTCACATGTGAAACGAAGCGAGGTAAATCAAAAGAACAAGTAGTCGAGTCGTGTCCACGCTCCTGGGGGACTGGCTTATTCATGAGGAGGAATAAGGTCTAGTTCATACATTCGTACGACTGGAGTGGGTGGGCTCATGGAACAATGCAGTGGATGTCTGCAGAAATGAGAACGCATGCCAGTATTACCGTTGTGTTGAGACAAACGCCATGTCTTCATCCCCTTCTGCGTCAAGTTCCTCCTCCTCATCCTCCTCTTCTTCTTCACCTTCCTCGCCATGTTCGTTCTCGTAATCATATGAGTCCTCCTCACCTTTTGACTCTTTATCGCCTTTTCCCTGACCTTGCGCTAACGGACGGCGTGCCTACAAATTTTCTAGTCCGGCTCAGTTGCACACTTCGAAGGGATGAGACTGACATGATACATCGCAGTCCAATATCCACTCCAGTACATGGCTCCCAATGCGCGCGTAAAGGCCTCATCCTGACTCACAATGAATCCTGACGCGTCAGAGAGGAACTGTGGAGCGGTTTCTGGCCCAATAGCAGGTACGGGCATCTGCAACGATGGATCGTGCGTGGGCATAAACGTATCGAAATCCAAAGGATTGGAATTCTCATTTTCTTCTTCTTGAGCAGTAGTTGACTTGGGTACAGATACGTGTCCATTCGAAGTCGAAGGTCCATCTTTTTGTGAGGGTTTAGGTACATTATACCATCTGCGAGATATGAAAGCCGAGTGAGGCGTGCACGGACTTGCGAACGAAAAGGAGAGGCTCACAGGGGCGAATTGTGAACTGGCTTGTTTTTCCATCCTTTATCTGGTCCATTGTACGCCTCGTACTCCTCTGTAGCAGCGTTCCACGCGTCAATGAGTGCGGAATCGTCCCAGATTTCATCATGCGTCAGGTCGCGCCCCTCATCTTCTTCTGCATCCATACTCTCATCTCCATTTGCATTGACCTTTACTGAAGAGAATGTGGAAGGTTGCCCTGCGCTATTACCGTGATTGTGACTCGCCCAACCAGTCGCGTCAGCCTCATTGCGTCCTTTATTATAGTTGCTCTTGTTCCACTTCCGTTTTTTGTTTGGTGGCGGCCTAGCAGGTTGGTTTTGTAGAGGGTTAGCCTCGTATGGAAGCGTGATATCGTCGTAGGAGATCAGGGGCCGCATAGCGTTCGCCATTGGTGGTATGAACAGAAGCAAGAAATGATGGCCAGAGCCCTTGCAAAGTAAACATCGACAATGGGTCAAAATGAATTCTAGATAAATTGTACACAGCAGAAGTTTACGGTTAGAGTACAGATTCCGATAATCTACATAATGATAAAGCCTCTAAAGTCGTGGCGGTCATAGGTGAAATTGGTAGGATGAGGTTGCATGTCACCATCCGTCGCCTCCTTCGTCCCAACCACCCTTATCCCGGGTCCCTGGAGCACCAAACTTAGTCTTGGATTTCGATTTGCGTCCTCCTAACTCCTTATACATTCCCCGCATTTCCACTTTGCCCGGCTTGGAAGCTGCCTCTGCCTCAAGCTTCCACTGTTCCTCCTTAAGCTCCCGTGGAGTTTGGTATCCTGAACCTGAGATGGGTGATGTGTAACCAGATCGTGAAGTTCTGGAGAATGATGTATAGGACGGGGGAGACCGATCGCCTCTGGAACGCAAGTGTGTCACTCGCTAACAGATTTGCGGATCAATATTGAGGGGCAGCGGGATAATCGAGGCTCACCCAGTCTTGTTTTGATTCACGTTTTGTCCATTTACCGGGCGGCAAACTTTCATCCTGGAAGTTCTCCTTTCGATAGTGTTGGAACCATACTAAGAGGGGTTTTCCAGACCCGCACCACAGAGATCAACTGAACAGGGACGCACCGTAATTGATGGTTTGACTCCTACGCCACTTCTTGGATACTAGAGCACATCGTGCTAGTTGCGGAATAGATAGATGCCCAAATATTTTCTGTGACACCTCGGTTGGAAATGCTCTGAGAGGATCACGTTTCGAAGAAGATATATGGAGAGGCCCACGCAGTGGACGTGAAGAAGCGCCTCGTGTGGGTGACGACGGCCGTGTGCGATCGGGTGTTCCGGGTAATGACACCTATGCACGAGGCAGTAAAATCAAGATGAAATGAAAAGAGTAGAGAATTGAACGCACAACATTGACGATGTCATCGTCAGATTCGTCTGAATTATTCTGAGCCAGACGCCTTGAGAGTTCTACAGATTTTAATTTCTTATCGATGGCGTACGAGTCGGTGGTCGTTGACCGCAGGACATCCTGGAGTAAACTCATGGCAGTCGAGCAGAGGGACAGAACAGAGTTCACTCAGATTATATACAGCTGACAAATCATCGATGACATCACCGCAAAATAAAATAAATAATAAAAACCCCTTATCCTGTGTAATATTAAATATTAAATACCAGTGAAAAGCTGCCAAACTCCTTTGGCGTACGACACAATCTCGTCTGCACCAAGCTTGCTCTCCCCAAATATCCGATCCACAAATGTTATCGGCACCTCTCCCACCGTGTAGCCAAGTGCACGCGCCCGCACCATCATTTCCATCTGGAACACGTAACCTTTTGACTGCGTCACAGTTATGATGTGGCGAAGCACGGGGAGCCGGTATAACCTAGAGGCCGTGTAAGTAGCGATAAACATGGTAGCACAATATAATATCACGAACCGGAAGCTTCCCGTGAGGTCGCTGACACCCGGGTTCAGCACTGTGGCAGCAAGGAAGTTCGCCCCTCGAGATGTCAGTTTTCGTTTAAGATCCCATCCATGTACACCACCAGGAGTCGCATCGGCAAGATAGGGTGTCGAGGTTGCTCGGTACCGTGTCCCTGTCACAATATCCAGATTATGTGCTTGTTGCAACCTGCATTCAACGAACGTAGGTCAGGCGTTTAGACAAGAAACGTGGCTTGTCGCATACCTTATGAACTGAGGAATGAACTTGGGCTGAAATATTATTACGTTAGTCATCGCATTTACTCCGCAGAAAGAAGAGAGCATTTACATGATGAGAAAAGTCAGCATCCATGATAATAACAAAGTCCCCAGTACAGAAATTCAATCCATGGATGTATGCCGTTCTAAGTAATTCGTCGGCCAGTGAACCTTAGATATTATTTTGACATACCCAAGACCCAGTTTTCCGGCTCGCGGTTTGAGAACCTAGACGCCAGCATTAGCGAATGTATGGGACGCGACGCAAGTCGTGTCGACATACAATCTTATCTTCTCCATACACTGCAGCCAGCTGCTTCGCAATTTCCTGAGTACCATCAGGACTCGCATCGTCGACAACAATAATCTCCCAGGCGAGCTGTCTAGGTTGCTCAGTTTGCCGCATGCAGCAACTGAACAAGTTACGTCGCGACTTACTGTTCCTCGAAGACTTTAGCCAGCAGCCAGACAATCACCGGGAGATTCTTGCGTTCATTATAGGTGGGAAGAATGACAGAGTACTTGTGGGTATTGGAGGTCGCGAATTGGCCTTGCATGTTCAAGGATACAGCGCTCTCGAAAGGGTTCATTCACCTGGAAGTTGATCAAGGGGTGTGACTTGTGACGTGGTCGCGAACGTTGCCCTCATCAGTCATCTCGTCTCTTATGGCATCTCACACCTCCTCTTCGGCCCTCACCAAACTAGAGGCTCTTTTACGAAAAGTTTTGCGCGTCACTGTCACTGACGGGCGCATCTTTCTCGGCACCTTTGCTGGCACCGATCAGCCTCTCAATCTATTGCTCGTCAACGCCGAGGAGTTTCGTCTGGGACCAGAAGAAAACCCTGATGGCAGATACGTTGGTCAGATTGTCATTCCATGGAAACTTGTAGTCAAGGTCGAGGCGGAAACACAGAAGGAGAGCAGGCACGCCACCGACACTCATGATCAGATGTATTTCTGAAACCAGTGCTCAATGTACGATTTCCAAATTCCTTTGACAATGACGATCGCCTTGCGTGAGTTGGTCCATTGCCAAGTCAGATGCATTTTGCCCACATACATCTATGCCCTCTAGATTATTTTTTCCTGCACTCACACACACAAGCACACTCAACAACTTTCGCTACCTTTCGGCGAATTGTCATCATCACACTCGTTCGACCGATCGCGTATTCGTACCCCATGGCACACTCGCCTTGTAAATTTGACTTGTCGGTAACGAGCGCCGGGTAAATCTACGGACCCCCACGGGCCCTCCAAGTTAAACCAGGGACAGAACCTGCCTGAGGCACATGGATCGACGTCCTGTGGTAGACATTTGAACGCATTTGCTACCGGCCTCCTGCAAATTACCCAACAATCGTGAACGCCTATTGCTCCGTAAATTAACCGTCGTACAATGACCTAGCCGAACATTATCCGTGGAAAACGTAAAAAGCCCTCCCAGTCTGCGTCGTGATCAGGAGTTGAGTTGCTCAGCCTTTCACCATGTCATTTCGCATTCGCAAGGCGCTTGTTGCGCTGGCCCTGCTCGCACCTTTCTTGGTAAAGGCGGACGATCTCAATATCTATACCGATGGTACTCTCGCCTCTGGTTGGGAGAACTGGAGTTGGAGCAGCACGATCGACTTTGCTGCAACCGATCTCTTCAAGGGTTCGAGCAGTATTTCAGTCGTTTCTGACGCTTGGGCAGCTCTTTCGGTGAAATTGGAGGGAACTTTCCCTTCCTACGCCGGTTTGAGGTTCGATATATCTGTAAGGGCCGTGGATGAAATATTCTCTCCACTTAACTGACATTTATATAAGGGTGCCAACCCAGACCTCCAGATTTTCATTCAATCGACTGCCGATAATGCCCAATCTCCCACCATCCCCCTCTCCGCCTTCGGACAGACCATCACCGCCGACGGCTTCACTTCGCTCTTGATTGACTTTAACAACTTACCTGGCACTGGAGCCCAACTAGTAAGGTATTTTTAACTCGCAATAGACCTTTGCTAACCTACAGATGTAGGGTGCTGGGACCTGGGACCGTATCACCTTCCAAGGAGGTGCCAATGGCGCAACTGTTCGTGACTTGTCATCTATTCTGCATTCACGTCCTGAACCCTCATCGTAGTATCACCTCGATAACATTGTGCTTGTTGAGGTACGTCCCAACAATCTCCGCACCTTCTCATAGAATTCTCAAATTGCTTTTCTAGTCTATTGTCATCACACCTGAATTCCTTAGCGCGGAACCCTTTGCCAACAATGTCATCGCTGTAACAACAAAGGGCGCCGTCAACTTCTCTGACGTTAGCGTTACCCTCAACTCAAAGGTAAACGTTGCTGTTCTCGATCCATCTGTGCCGCACTCAAGCATTCTTCGCAGGTTGTGAGCGTCAAAAGCAGCAACACTTACGTTCCCCCGGATACTCCATCAAAATCTATCACTTATTTGAATCTCGCTTCATCCCTTGCTCCGGGACCTCTCGTTATCAAAGCTGGCAATTCCACATTCAATTTCACCCTTCCGGCAGTGCAATATGCCAGGTAAGCGGTTCTGTGTTTGAAATAATCCTGATGTTATGCCTAATGCCCTGTGGACATCTAGCATCGTTCCTGCTGTTAACCACACGATCAACCCCCACATCTACGGTGTCAACTTCCCCACGAGCGCGAGTTACATCAACCATCTCGGTGTACCCATGTCGAGATGGGGTGGTAACGCTGTAACCGCGTACAATCCTTTCGGTGGATTCACCAATGCCGGAAACGACTGGTATTTCGAGAATCGTGCTAGCGAAAGCGCAGACGACTGGCTTGGGTGGGTTTCGGGGGCTGGATCTGCTACAATGTTGACAGTTCCTGCGTATGTTGCACGATCTTGTTACTGGCCATTCGCTCAAGTTTCTTTAAAAATTTTGCAGCCTTGATTGGGTTTCGAAAGACGCTTCTTCATATTCTTACCCCAAAACTGTTTACCCAGGTAAGTATTTTAAATGCCTCGCTGGTAGCCAATTGTGTTGACTGTCTTCCCTCAGACCAACAGAAGTTCGACCCGTACAACAGTGATGCTGGAAACGGCCTGTTCCCCAATGGCTCATACCTCTCTCCTGTGGCCGATCCTACCCGTGCATACACGCCATGGAACACCACTCTTGCTAAGAAGTGGCTTTCAGGGCTCAAGAACAAACCTACCGTTGTGACTATTGACAACGAAATTGAGATTGCCCACAGCACGCATCAAGATATGCATCCTACGTAAGTTTTTCTTTAGTCTGCCAATTGGTTTAGTATTTAGATCCTGTCCGTAGCCCGATGAGCTACGACGAGGAGTTAGCACGTGTTCTGAATTTCTCTATCGCTGTCAAAGAGGCTCTTCCCAGTGTCCTCGTCGGTGCTCCCTCAACATGCTCTTGGTGGTTCTGTGCGTGATTTCTTATTTTAAACTGACCATCAAGTTTATAAACTCACTTCACTCGTAGATTGGACAAGCGCGGTTGGCTACACCGACAATGCTGCTCACGATAACATCGATTTCCTCCCCTGGTTCTTGGCTAAGATGAGGGATTATGAAAAGACCAAAGGCAAACGTCTCCTCGATTACCTGGATATTCACTACTACTTCCAGGCTGACTCAAGCGCCAACGATGCTGCGGCTAAGGCTCTTCGCTTGAGGTCTACCAGGAGTCTCTGGGTTCGTCACCTTGAAGTCACCTAATCCCCCTTAGATTGGTACTGACCACGACCGTAAAGGATTACTCATATGTCGACGAGTCGTGGGTTGGTTCGTCTCCTCAAAACCATCAGTGGAACCCCACCGCTGTCGGCCTCATCCCTCGATTCAAGACCCTCATTGACATCAACTACCCTGGTACCAAATTGTCGATCGGCGAATGGGCCTCCACCAACGACAAAGATCTCACTGGCGGTCTTCTCACTGTTGATGCTCTTGGCATCTTCGGACAGTACAAATTAGATAGTGCTACTTACTGGGCAACGCCTGATGAAATGGGACCCGTTGGATTGGCTTACTGGCTCTACAGAGGGTACGTCGTGGTATTCCAGCCACTTATGAGTATGGTATTCATTGCGCTTCTAGCTACGGTTCTTTCTTCGGAAGCTCAAGTGCCCAAGTCAACATTGCGACTCCCAAGCCCGACACTTTAGGCCTTTATGCCGCCACCGAGAAAGGCAAGCTATCTCTGGTGATCGTCAACAAAGATCCGGCTACACCTGTCGCATACGATCTCGCCAATGTACCCTTCGGAACCTACTTCATTCGTCACTTCGGAGGTGGAGCAGGTATTGCCAAGTGGCAGGTAAGTCGATACCTGTTGCGTCTGTTATGTGATCAGTCCTGACGGTTGTTTTTCATTATAGACGACCATCACACTCTCAGCAAACAATTACATTGTGGTGCCTCCGTATACTGCGCTTTTCTTGAAACAACAGTAAATCAGCGACTTATATTCAGATTCTCGTGTATGTAGTACCAATAACAAATTGGGCTTTCAGTAGGACCGTAAAGACGTGCAATATATTGATTATACCGTTACGACACGGCGCGTGGGTTTACAGTCACGAAGTTGATGTGAGCCTCTCTGACTTGAACGCAGGGCCTCTGCAAACAGTTTAACTGCCACGGTTGCGCCACAGACGCAATGCGCAGGCATGAATCAAGCTCACATATGCATAACTTCATTGGTCAACAGGAGACGATAGCTAGACGGGTGTCATAGATGCAGTGTCTTCCATGAATATCAACCACTCTGCACGCTGTGTTATATCCATTGCGAATGCATTGCAGATATGGCAGAGGACCTAACTTGCAAAAGAGATGTATGACAACTGTAAGGAAAGAAGGGATGATGGGGGAAGAAACTATGTATGTCAAGGTGAGCATGACGACGAAGTCAAAATACTGTGCAATACATAGTGCACAACGCATTTCAGGCAACGATAGTCTCCAATCAAAGAGAGAAATTAACAGCAACCTGGTGATTGTTGAGCAGATGTTGGTTGGTTGACCCGTACTGAGCCATCAGCACCAGCTGCAGAACCTCCGGTTGCAGTAGCATCCCCCTGCGAGTCTATCAATCGAGTCTTGATATCCCTATAAACCGAAGCCGAATGAGCTTTGCAAAAGATGGAATCCGGGAAATAGAGAACGTACCGGGCGAGGGTAAAGAAGGCCTCTTCCACACCGTCATTGGCTTTGGCCGAGGTCTCCATGAATTTGATGCCCAACTCGGCAGCTAGCTCGCGACCTTGCTCCTCCGTTACCATCTTCTTATCTGTCCAGTCTGACTTGTTGCCAATAAGGATCTTGTTGACACCCTCTGAAGCATGTTGCTCGATATTAGCGTGCCACGTGCGAATGTCTGTGGGGCGAGAACACATGTAGTGAGAAAGTTATTCGACGCAAGAACTGAAAAACGAGAAATTGCACGTACTGTTGAAGGAGTTTTCTGCTGTTACATCGTACACTAATAGGATACCCATCGCCCCGCGATAGTATGCTGTTGTTATCGTCCTGAAGCGTTCTTGGCCCGCTGTGTCCCACTGTACGTATTGCGTTAGGAGAAATCGCCATAGGATCTTCTAAAGGCAGGACCTACAATTTGGAGTTTGATGCGCTTGCCGTCAAGCTCGATGGTGCGAATCTTGAAGTCGATGCCAATGGTTGTGATGAAGGATGGCGTCCATGCGTCGTCACAAAAGCGTAGGAGCAGGCAGGATTTACCAACACCTTGAATTCGTTCCAATTATATCGATAAGAGATCCTTCACGGCGAGCACTAAATGTGCAACCCACCAGAGTCACCTATGAGAAGAAGCTGTGGATCCATATTAGCATGGAGTGGGGTCAGAACGTGATGAAAGGCCAACTGACCTTGATAAGAAAGTCGTAGTGAGGGGGCGGCATTGCTAGATAGTGAGAAGAGAGTAGTGAGGGAAGTAGTTGTTAGATGGAGTTGGCTGTGGTGGGTCGGTCGCAGCACAAGGGATTGGCGCAATCACAACACGTGCACACACCTTTCATTGCATGGCATTGGCTGTCAGCTGCGCAACTACCAACACGCCTCGTTTCTGTCCTGAAGTGCTTATTCGATTACTCTTTGCGACCTTTGGCGCTTACCAGAAGCATCTAATTCACGCGTCAAATTGCACAAGAGCATCGCCAATTTAGTTTACGTTTTCATTGGGTTTCACTTCGTAATATGGGGTCCCCCTTTCTTATCTTTCTCCAAACACACTGCACACTCTGGCTCCCTCAAAGCGCCCAATTGGCCACGTTTCCGATTAGAATATTGATCTTGGACCCGTGCCACCCTGAATATATAAAGAGCTGACCATCTGAATGGACGGCTTTCATCCACACCATGAAACCTTCAACATCATCTCAGCCCACACATTGTGTTCAACTCTTAGCGTCACGAAATTTCAGAGATGTCGAAGGCATAAATGCAGCTCTGAATGAACTGGCCGATTACCTCACGAAGAGGAATTACGAAGATGTTCTGACCGTCCTCCTCGAGCATCCACTCGCAACAGAATTGGTCTTGTCTTGCATGTAGTTTTCTTTCAACATGCAAATTTCATCACTGATTCTTCAACAGGCATCCGCAACACTGTTCCTTTGAAAGACTGGATCATGGAAGATTTCCCGAAGGCACCGGGCGTCTACTATACGTCTTTTGCGTCAAAGCTTTTCATTCATCTTTCCCTATTCTTTGTCTTCCATGATCAATCGTTGCCCGTCTTCACGGAGCATTTCATGGATGCTATCCCTCAAATCCATCATTTAGCGACGACAACTCCAAAGCTACTCACGGTTCTTACGTCTCTCCCCTTGGAAGATACTCCAAAAGAAGAATTTTACGAGGAGGAGGAGCCTATGCCTCACTACTTCAAAGTGAAGGCCAAGAAGAAGCGATCCAAACGGGGTGGTAAAGCCCAAATCGTTCAACTCAAGATCGACCTCGGAATTCTGAACGAGTACGATATTCCTGTACCTTATAGTGAAGAAGAACGTGCAAAATCTATCGCTATCGTCCTGGAAGATTCTCAACGCTACCTCGAGGTTTGTTCCCCATATGACGGGTTTTCTATTCAACCCTCACATCCCTTTGATAGACCCTTCTCAAAGTACTTCGTTGGAAACCGATGGCTGAATATATCGAAGAGGCTTTTGTTCCTACGCAAGAAGTCATACCTGATGCACAAACTTGCGTGCATACTCGTCACCTTTCACACTTTGAAAAAAAAATGTGCTAATGGCTGTCAATGTAGGGAATTATCCAATGGCCACTTTTCTGCCGATAACCAGAAGCGATTGAACGGACCCGACACAGACGTCCCTATTTTTGAAGCCAAGATGTCGCGGGATAAACGTTTAGTGGTAATTGCCTTTTATTCTGTGGATATCGACGTTGATCTGACTCTCTTTTTGTCCGCAGTATCAAGTAGACTCCATCTCGGATTACGATAGCACTGTATGATATTTTTATCAACGTTCGAAACCAACTCTGATCACATGGAATTAAGGTTGAGCGTCAGGGTACACTACATTCTTTGTCCATCCTGGTTGTGATTCTCATCTGGTTTCCTAGTCTTACGGATATTTGGTGTGTATACTCATGCTCAATTCGATGATCGTCTTTGGCAGTCAATTGGGCGGCAGTTGGCTAGCAGAGGCAAAGAGTATCGGCGAAGGTATATAATTTCGCTCGCACTCAAATTTTCGAACCACTAATACTGATATCAAAGGTGCACACATCGTGAGCTTCCGATTAACCGTGGGGACAATGTGTTTCTCCCAGCGGTATTTCCGCCTCTCGAAGTTGAGACGCCAACGACGCCGGTTGGTCTCGACCTTCCTCCTGATGATCTAGAACAGGTGAAGCTTGTTTTTTTTTCCGTTTCGAAATAAGATTTTCTCATGAGTGTATTTTGAGATTCATTCACTTCTTGTGTAAGTATGCCCGTTGCTTCTGACTATTGTATGTCGTTGATTGATGCCCTGGCTACAGCCTCGAAAAGTACCTAACGTTTTCGCGGGTATGAAATCCGGATATGCACGCTCTACTAGGTTCACTGACTTCTATATTTCCATCTTAGGAATTGCTGCATAGCGCGTTGCTTTCTCAATTTAAGTGGTCTCGTGACTCACAAAATCCTTCAGGCATTTTAGCCGACTTGGATGTCTCCTTCCCTTTTCAAGTCTCGTAGGTCATGGCAATTGTATCAATTATAACGTCGCCTAATGCATTGTTTATAAGCCCCCAAGAGAAAGTAATTATCGAACATCCTCATTCATGTTATGTACTTGGCCGCAGCGGAACTGGGTCAGTCTTTGGTGTTTATACCATCGCTGCCTGATGTGAACATGGCATTTAGAAAAACCACAACTATGTTACTCAAGATGCTGCGGATTGAGCGAACCTTCCAAATGAACAGCGAAGACATGGCTAAGCCCCGCCAGATTTTTGTTACAAAGTCTCGAGTCCTTGCTGGGAAAGTGGAGGAATATTTCTTGAAACTTCTCGAGTCTCTGAAGTCCGCTTCACAATCGCCGGAAGAGCTTCGAAAGCAGGTTGTTACCAAGAGAAGCCAGACCGATGAAGATGGTCTTGTCGATTTGGATGATGAAGACAGCTGGCGCAACGACCTTCCACGAAAATATAGTGAACTGCAAGACTCCCATTTCCCCCTTTTCCTTACATTCGACCGCGTAAGCTTGTTTTTCTTGATTGTCGCATGAAGGGCTGATGATGACATCCCATTCAGCTTTGTGATCTTATCGAAGCCGACTTCGACCACTCTGAGCATTTGTTCATTCAGAGGGAGAATGATGCACCATCTGCTTTTGTGTCGTTTGAAGTCTTCGAGAATCATTACTGGCCTCACTTCCCGCAGCCACTCATCAAAGGATTAGGTGGGTCTCACCAAACTCATTTATTGGCTCATATGAAACATTCGATATTAGACCCTGCTTTGGTTTTCAGCGAAATTATCGGTGAATCAGGGCCCATTTTCTTGCATAACAGTTCTGACTCGAGACTGTCCATCTCCTTAGGCATCATCAAAGGATCTGAGAAAACAATAGTCTCAGGTCATGGGCACTTAGACCGAAAAACATACGAGGAGCTCTCGGAAAGAACTAACTCCACTTTTGCTACCAACCGCAGCATCCTCTACAGCATCTTTGAGGTTTATCAAACTCGCAAACGGCAGCGAGGTGAATACGATGCGGCCGACAGGTGAGTTGGAGTGTCCTTTTGTATGCTTAGCACCTGACGGTACATAGAACTCACCGTATCTTACGGATGTTCCAAACTCCTGAGCGTGGTGTGAAGGGGCAAAAAGTCGATCAGCTGTGTGTGCACTTGCGAACCTGTGTGACTCTCGTTTGACTAGTCAATGCAGATGTGTTGACGAGGCCCAAGATAACCTTCTAATCGACGCACTCCGTGTGTTCCTTTCATGTCCTTTTATGCTGCTTACTCATAGAATGTCAAAGTTCTTCGGTCCCTTTCTCGCAACCCGAATGGACTCTTCTGGGCTGGCGACACCGCCCAAACCATTTCTGTGGGCAGTTCCTTCCGATTTGATGATTTGAAAGCCTTCCTCTTCAGAGTCGAGGTACATCGTTGACTCCTGTTAACCGAACATCTACTGAGCAGCTCCACAGAAACGAAGGGAGGAAAAGCGGTTCCGTATCTCGGATCGACCGCAACAAAGCCCCGAAACCTTTCAACTTGCTACTAACTATCGTTCGCATGCTGGAATAGTCAACTGCGCTCAGTCTGTCATCGAATTGATTACACGATTTTGGCCGTATTCGATTGACACGCTCGCACCCGAGAAGGGTATTGTTGAGGGGCTAAAGCCAGTTTTTCTCAATGGCTGGGATGAAGATAACGTCCGCTATGTATGTCATTTTTTACTCCAGCTTCAACAGGGATGCTAAATATTTCCAGGAACAATTTCTTTTTGGTTCAAGGTATGTATCTCTTTGCTGTACACGTATTCCGTGGGAGCTCATGCCACTGATAGCGGCAGCCATATTGAGTTCGGGGCTCAGCAATGTCAGTCAGCATTGATATGGAAACTGACAGGACTTTACTGAACTAGTTACAGGTATCTTAGTACGGAACGACTCCGCTCGCCGTAGGCTCCAAGAACAGGTCGGCGACATAGGCCTGATAATGTAAACACTACTTTGAAACAATCAACATCTCTATTGAACAACTTTGTCAGGACTCTCTATGAGAGCAAAGGGCTTGAATTTAATGACGTGAGATAACTCTCTATCTTGAGAGATAAACATCTTTGTAACTAACTTTTTGCACCCGCGACAGGTGTTGCTTTTCAATTTCTTTGATGACTCGATCGTGGAACTATCTCAGTGGCGCCTGCTGCTCACAGCGGCAAGCTGTGAAGATCATCCAACGACGACTGCCCCTCAGTTTGACAGGGTTCGCCATGCGAGTATCTGTGCTGAGGTATGTTCTTCCAATTTTACAGATTTATAATGTCAACCGATCCCCTCCAATTAGCTTAAATTTCTCTACGTTGCGATCACGAGAGCTCGAAAGAACCTTTGGTTAGCCGATCAATCTCAAAAAGGAGAACCAATGAGGGTGCGTTATCCTTTCTTCATAGAAGTCTCTTCCCTCACAAGTTGTCAGGTTTTTTGGACAGCAAGGAATCAAATCCATAATTGCACTCCCGGTAGCGATATGCCTCGTTTAGCAGTATCATCGACTCCCGAAGAATGGGCAGGAAAAGGGAAGGAACTCTTCGAACGAAAGAAGTATCTACAAGCAAAGCACTGCTATGAACGTGCCTCCATGCCGCGCGAAATGGCGATCGCCAATGCTTACTACCTTCGCGTCGAGGCGCAAAAAGCGCCGGCAGGCGACACGCGATATATCAAAGAACGGCGAAACCAGGGTTTTGTAATGGCAGCAGAAGCTTTTGTTGCGTGTGCGAAAGAAGCAAGGAAGAATCGTATTATTTATTTTCGGCGAGCTGCAGAATGCTTCACATCGGGTGCCGAGGAGTTGCAAGCAGCAAAAACCTATGTTGAGGCACAGGAGTATGACATTGCTGCGAAACTGTTCAGAAAACTTGGCCATTTTGACGAGGCCGTGGACGTTATCAAGGAAAACGAGCACCGCATGCAAAGTGAAGTTGTCGAAAATATCAGGGATGTAGCGCGTTTATACTACTTCAGAGAAGCGAGGCTAGAGTATGTTGTCCATATCTCAACCATACCGACGCTGATGCTCTAATCTCTTTGCAGAAAAGCACGAGAACTGTTCAGTACTGACGAAGAAGAGTTGGAATACCTTGAAGACCTCGATTTAGATGTCGCACGTGCAGAAGTTCTGGTATCACTTGGCCGTTCAGCCGAGGCTGCTATGCTTCATCTGTCAGAAGGACGAATCCCAGAGGCTATCCCATTATTTCTCCAGGACTCCCGAAACACGAATTCCATGCAACAAGCTTGCCTATGCATTCTACGTGGCTTTTGGGAGAAAATGTCATTTGGTATCACATCTAATGAACATCAGGTTTCGCAACTCATCGACTGGTCAAATTCTATCAATGCGGGACTCGTGAACGACAACAATTACAGCGAAGTAAAGCATGTCATGTTTGAAATGGGCTTTCATTGATCATTGCTTAGATCTCTATGTTCAAAGCTATCATTGCTTATGATCGGCCAACCCTTGCCCGTCTGGCCCGCACGTTCATTGGGATAGGCAATTCCTCTGCTGCTACGTTAAGCCTCTATCACCTTTTCAAAACCTTTCCTCGGGTAACTGGAACAATTCCGTCTGAGGAACTGGCAAATACCTTGGAACTCTTTATTGTCTACATCAGGCTTTTATATGAGTTAGCTTTCCAGCATGACCCTCGTACTTCTCCGTGGGTCTGGAGCCTTTTCGGATTCCAGTATATCTCCCTCGACAAATTCTTCCTTCCTCCTCACACCTTCCTTGCCTTGAACGCAGGGGGACAACAACCTTTAGCAGAGGGAATATTTGTTACAGGCTTGGATCTCCATCGAATTCTCGCTAGAGCCCTCAGGAATGAACTGCGGCATCGAATCTCGGAGCAGATCTTACATTGTCGGCATGCAGCCCAGTTTTCACCTTGCCTTACATATGTGGCTTGTGGTTTCTGCTATCGCGTGCAATGTCCCCAAGAACATTTATCTGCATTCTCCTTATCAACAAACTGGTACAACACACGAATTCGACTCAATCTCCAACAAATACTGGTCCTTCAGACCTCATATTCCATGGGCGATGTGACTTTGGAAGAGATGAGGAGGCAGAAGCGGTGTGTTATGATTATTCTCTTTCTGCTTCACTTTCCTCATACAGAACTACACAGGGAATATCTCAGCCGATTTTACGAGGCAGTTAACCCTCCTTTCTATTACCTCGGTTCACCCACAATGCTTAAACCAGAACTGATACCCGAGTATCAGAGGGGACTTCATGTTCTCAGGGATTGGTTCCGTCACATTGCTTATGAACTTGATATTTTCCCCTGGGACCATTTTCTAACCAATCTTCTTCGTCTCTCTCTTTTGTCCCTGGCATTTGATCAACGCAATGCTCCCGCGTATCTGCGCCAGGCTCCGTGTCTCTTTCGACCTTTGCCATCCGGTTTATATTCGAGGACTAGTGGTCGAGACGCTTTAATTTACAACCTACTAGTCGGTTTGGAAGGGGGGGTGGATACCAGTATAGCTTCCGGCGTTGTAGCCTTAGAGTGAGGTCTTTTCTATTTATTCTCTCTTTTGTGCTAACCTACCTGGTAGCTATATTGTTGAGGCGAAGCTTCCGATCAACATCAACGATATTTGTAACCTGCTCGAGTATCTATGTGGGACATGTGTGATATCTTCCACACTGCACTTCAAATCCAGCTGCCATGGGATCACACTTCCACGCAGTTGGCTCTTGCGTCAGCTGAGTTATCTGGAGAGCGGACAAGTGAAGTCGACTCGGCCTTGGATGTATGATATGATCATTCGAAATGTTGCTGCTATTCTAGAGACGATCCACCAGGGGGTCGGAGCAGGTTTGTTTGCCAATCATCGATCATACTGTCCCATTTGATTGACTCACGATTGGTAGGCCACCTTTTGTATGATACTTCAAACCTTTTAAACATTCCAAGTGTTCGTCAAGTATTCATAGCGCGCATGTGAGTGATTTGGACTATCATGATTCTTGGCTCTTACATCTGTTGTCTTGCCCAAAGCTGTCGGGCAGCATGCCTTCGTACGTTCTATAGATCTTGCTAGGAGTATGCCAGCTGAACTGATGTCCTTTCAGTTGGATATAACATTAATATGTCGCGCCTACGGACCGCCATCCATAAAGCAGTAACAAGCATTGCAAATAGCGATAACCGTAACCCGGGGCTCTATCGACAGTATGTAAATTCAATAACTGGTCCTGTGGTCTTCTGATGACAAGCACAACTGAAGGTATGTTTCCGCTCGGAGTTGGTCAGGGCTTGTTAGTGCCCTTCGCAACATGACACAGGGATCCCTTGCTGATGAATTGGTCCAACTTCACGATCTGGGAAAGGCACCTCTTCCCGAGCGGCCTGCGTATGGAGTGCATATCGTGCCGTTCAAGAATAGCTTTGGACTTCTTCAATCACTGGGTGCTTCCCACCAACCTCTTTCCCCTCTGGAGTCTTCAGATGGCGGTTCCGCTCCTCTTAACGAGCAGGAATCCGCAATGCAAGTCGTAGATTCAAACGAAGTCAACAGCACGCTAGATACAGATGTACCTGAGGCGGTGGAAGATGTTGAGGAGGGTCACGAAGTGGCATGGTCAAGCGATATGCATGCCGAGGAGCCTGTACCTGAGATGACCTCTGCTGACATACCTGAAGCTCATCCACCCTCGGAAGACGAGAAACGAGCCGCATTGACAATCATGAAGGCATATCGGTACATGAACCTGCAGCGTCGCCAAAGCGCCAAAGCGGGATCTACCTTGCAAGGCTTGAAGAAGCTGTTCTCTGATTGCCTGTCCCGGTCTTATGAACTGAGCTGGGAAGGGAATTTGAATTATCGGTTGCTTTTCCTGGGACCTCTTCCTCACCTTTTGCTCTGCTTGGACGTTGCCATTGCCACCACATCGACGGAGAAGAAGCAAGCCAAGAAGCAGTTGAGCGAGGAAACTCACGAGCAACTGGAACGCGTTGGGGAACGTTTGAATGTGCTGGTGTGCGTTGACCTGATTGGATCCCATGGTTTCATCTGATTTTACCGTATCAACAGGAAACTATCGAAGTCTTTGATTTCTTTGCAGAAGTCTCTTGAGCCGAGCTCCAATATGCACAGTCGCGCCGACCGTATTGAATGGCTCCGTCGAACAGTCAGAGAGGCAACCGAATTGCTCCATTCGCTTCCGTTTACCACTACAGACCACTTTCGGGGAGATCTTGCAATCGCTGTGAAAGGAATTGTTACAGCTAGATCACCTCCGAAACCGAGATCTAAGCCTGAACTTGTTTTGGATGAGGACGAGGAAGGACATCATCTCACGTAAAATAAATGCATGTATTACATACTTCTTTCTTTCAATACGATTCACTGAGAACTTCTAACTCGAAATTCTCTCTCATGAGGCCTTCCAAAATACTTCGCCGCGACGAATTTAAAGTTCTCATCCCCCTGAGGATAGATCTGCAGTTGTAAAGTTTGTCAATTTGAAACCGTTTGTACCATCTGGCAATAATTTCTGGATCTTCGGGAAATGATATGGTCATGGAGAGGATAGGACTCGGGGAGGCTGCGGACATAATGAACGGGCATCTTGGCTAGTGCCTCGTTGCGGAGCACAGGAGCCAAGTTAAGGCCTGCCTGGCGTGCAAAATCGAGTTTCGCATTGCGGATGACTTTCAAACGTTTCTTCCAGAAGTCTCTTGGGCCGAGCTCCAATATGCACAGTCGCGCCGACCGTATTGACTGGCTCCGTCGAACAGTCAGAGAGGCAACCGAATTGCTCCATTCGCTTCCGTTTTCCACTACAGACCTCTTTCGGGGAGATCTTGCAATCGCTGTGAAAGGTATCGTTACCCTGCCTCTCAAACCAACCGCGACATCTAAGCCCGAACTCGTCTGGGATGAGGATGAGGACAGCATTTACTATAATTGTTGGAGGTAGTACGTAGACGAATAAATGTACTATGTGGTTCACAATCATTCCCAATCTGTCTTTGGCCATCACCACGACGACAGATGTGTGGTCATGGTCAGTGCGTGGTTGCGTGGAATCGGTATGAAAATGTAGAATTTATCTCGAAAAGACGACGTGGCGTAATCATTGAGTTGCAAGCGTGGAAGTGGCAAAGCGTATTACATGATAGCAACAGTACAAATACATACGCGCACACGCGTTAAACTTATACATTTCTAAGTCGGTTAGGGATGTTCGTAGGCGAATGGTAAATACTGCAATAATCAAACAACGTCCAGCACGAGGAATTAAGAGGAGCAAGGTTCACGGGCATCGTGCCCGCTTGGTTCATGATCTCCGAGATCTTGAGCTCCTAGTAGTGCCTAATTTAGAGCTCTCAAATCGCGCTCGAATGTCCGCGTAGCCTTCACGATCCACACGATGCATGTAGTAGCTCCCACCACCGTTGCCCCATGAAACAGCTCCGGGGTGATATGGGCGTTCTGTAACCTCGAAGATGGCGCTGATGTCGTCGACCTGGGCGAGAGATGCGTCATTAGTTGAGCCAATCTGTCAGGAAAAGGATACTCACGTTTCGCTCAGTGAGGCGTGCATTGAGTGATGAGACAAAGGGTTTTAGCGATATAACAATAGCGCCCTCCTTGAGATCCAAGAACTTGGGTCGTAGGGCCTCGTTCACTGTCATTCAACGTTCACTCATGACCTTTGGGGGAAGAGGAACACACTCAGATGACTTACAGCTTTGCTCAAAGACCTTGTTATCCACCAGTACCACATCTGCTTGCGGAATGAGCTCATCCACTCTCTTGCTTTTCAGCATGTCTCCTTGTTCCAGCTCAATTTCCCCAATCTTGACGCCCCACATCCTACATCGCACCTCTAAATGCTCCTTCATCTCCCGTGCGATATTTGCCGGGCCAGGAAGTAGCTCAATCCCATAGCTCTTACACCCCGTCTGAAGGCTCGCCTGTACACAAACGTTGCCAACGCCACTTCCCAAATCAAGGAAAAGAGAATCCTCGTCTAGCTTGGTGATCTGTATCATCTCATACGCAAGACTTGGCATAAGCTCGCCGTAGACCTCACTGGAAAATGCCTCATAGGCCTTGAGGCTCTGAACGTACGGGCCGACGCTGCGCTGGTAGTTCTCCTCGATGATACGCATGAGCACCTTTTTCGGCATGCCAGTCTCAGTCCAATTTGTGATGCTGGACTTGAGCGGGTTGGGGGGACTACGTTCGAAGGCTTCGGGGGGTAGTGGAGGGTATTTAATAGATCGGAGAAGTTCGTTGACATTATGCATAGCTTGGAGGAAAAGCGGGCCATCCTGTCGGTGAATAGCACGCTGTACGGCGCGAAGCAATGGAATTTTCCGGCCGGAGGAGGGATCGGTGACCATCCAGGGCATGGTAGAGTCAGAAGAGGCCAATGATGAGTCATCGGAAGATTGAGAAGGATAGGATGGAGAGGGAGACGGTGGAGGAGATATGGCATCCGAAAGGGAGTCATTGGGTATTGAGCCAAACTTGGCTTGATCAGAGGGTGTTAAATAACCTACAAAACAGTCGGCGGAAACATTCAAACAAGTGGTTTGAAAACATACATTCTATAATGGTGTAAAGTGACCTTTCAAGGTCCATGATTGGATTGTAGTGATCCTTGTCTTTAGGAGCAAGGAGTATAAATCTGCACGAGACCGATGAATGAAGAGGCAGCCGGCAGGTGGGTTAAAGGATGCGTACCGTTCTACAGCACCCGTGTTTGGATACTCTAGTTCAGCAACAGGATAGTGGGTAGGGTGGGGCTTGAACCTAAAATCTTTAGCATTCAGGAGATTCTTGAAATCTAGTTGGGGGGACAACGAAATGAGGAGGGTGGGGGCGGGACATGAAGGAAAGACTTTACAAGGTTTATACGATTTCATTAGCCGTTTAACAGTCATTTCTGAGCTCCAATGCTTTTCACCAGGGACGCCGTCTGTGGATGTCATCCATTTGCGAGTCGGTATAGATCCATCATCCCAGTCAGGGTATGCAGACGCGGAACGCGACCTGCTAAGACGGAATATAGGCTCGGGAGATATGGGACGACTCCTTGCCACACTTGAGTCGCGTGAGACATGGCGTGAAGAGGCGGTGGAGGGGCGTTTTCCTCGTTTTCCGCGAGTGGGGAAAGGGCCACGGAGCCTCTTGACGTCGCGGGGAAGATCGGGGTCCAAGTCGGTCGGGGGGCTCGACTTGCGTTTATTAGGATTAAGAGGGCTTGAAAGTGGAGAGGAACGAGAGGCGACAGAGCTAGGGTAGGGTGAAGAGAAGCAGCGCTGGATGGGCGACGCTGGTCGCGTGGTCTTGACGGTGCGGACGTTGACGTTGGGCGACGGCGGCGACGACGAGGAGGGTACCGACAACGCCTTTGAGCCCTTTGGGGACGAGAAGAAGGCTTGATCAGTCGACGCCGGGCACCGCGTTGGCAACGACAACATCGTCCTTTCAGAACAACAAAATGTGGCGGTGCGAATTTTCGGACAAACAACGTGACCTCTTGTGTCTTACTGACTTAATTCTTCAGTTCCGCTGTCAATTCTCCCGTGTTGCCCGTATCACATGAAGAGACGCATGGAATGGCGAAAGATTCAGACGGGAACATGTCATGCACAACATCGGTATGGTCTACGGTTTTATGAATAGTGATGGGTGGGTGGCCCCAACACTCTTTTCTGCCGTGCGGGAGAATATGAGAAGCAGAAGATGGTGGATGCTGGTGAGACGAATGAGTCGCATTGCCTTTTATTGGATGCCTCGACGCCGAAGATCCCCGAAACGAGTAAACCTGAAGGCATTTCGGGTCCATCTTGCGTAATGGAAGCACTTGTCTGATACTTCAATTGTCAGTTTTCATGGGAACAATGCCACCAGCGTAGGAATCACGTATGTCCTTCTACCGAGAATAATATCAATTAAGAAATGCCTGAGCTTGCAGATTCCATATGTGTGCATACTCCCCATCCTTTTTTAGAAGCTCTTCGTGGGTTCCCCCCTCCACGACAACGGAATCATTCATATACCTGTGCAACAGTTACAAATTAAAAAATGGTGTAGATGTGGGCCACTCACAAAATTAGATCAGCATGTCGAGTCAAATTTCCGAATCGATGCGACGAAAATATCATTGTCTTGTTCCCTCTCAAAAGGCGGAGGCGTTCAAAAAGGTCTAGAGGAAGTAAAATCGGCCTGAACATGCGAAAGCGTAACGATTGCTCCTACCATGTTCCGCTTTTGGGTCCAGGCTGGCAGACGGCTCGTCAAAGAGCAGGAGACCAACTTTTGAATGAGTCACGAGGGAACGCATGAAAGTCCTCGACCTGTACCGATATCTGAGTTCTAATTGTGAACCTAGTATATAGAGGCTCACAAAGCAATACGTTGCATCTGCCCACCAGACAGAGAATGAGAGTTTGTTGCTTCCATCTTGCCCAGACTCCGAATTCGCCCGTAGTCCACCGGTCGTCCAAACAATGTCGCAGTGCCTTCTGGTAGTGAAGAATAGTAGTCCCTGACCGGACGATCAAGATACGTATCGAAGCCCTCCGAAAGCTTGTCGATGAATTCCTCCGCACCACCAAGGTGTGCGGCCTGTCGAATCTTGTCTTCATCTGTGGCGCTCTCCGGATCACCAAGTCCAATATTATCCTTGATCTGAAAGCTCAGATGAGGATGGGGCTAACAAAAACAAAACAAGAAACATGTCGCACCGACAGAGGGAAGTGTGTATAATCTTGGAACAGAACAGAAATCGCGCGGCGAAGATGATCTAGCTTCAAAAGCTTTATATCTCGACCATCTACCAGGATTTGTCCTGACTCGGGTTCGTACAATCGAGCGATAAGTTTAAGAACTGTGCTCTTTCCGGACCCATTGGCTCCAACAATGATCTATCGATTACCATCAGCCCACCCACACAGAAAGAATGGAAGGAATTCAAACGCACACATAACTGCCCTTTCTCTATCTTGAATGACACGTCTTCTAACGCGTACCTCTCACTAGATGGATATCGAAAGAACACATTTCTATGGGCAGGAAGATCAGTGTGAGCGAAAATAATTGAAATATAGGCCTGACTTGAATTCGACCGAAATCCCCATTTCCAGGGAATGCTCGTTCTCTGGAAACGGCTCGGTGCCATCTGCTATACGATTGGGGATATTTGCAACCTCATACAGGCGCCGAACATCAGCAATCTTCTGTGCGAGTGACCCTGTTTCGTCATAGAGAGAGACCAGGGTATTTGTGAATCCAGCCGCGGTTTGGGTGATCAGGTTTAACGACGCAAGGGAAACAGGTATAGATGCGGGGTACTGAACTGCTCGCAACGTGAAGACTATCTGCAGAAGTTCTCAGATTTATTACTATGTACATTGCAACTGACTTACTTGAGGAAGCTCTTTCAGCGGATCCTGTAGGAACGAGAACAGTGACAGTTTGTCCAACTGATGCAATCGCATCAGCTCCATGAAATTTCCTGCGCGGTCACCCAAAGCTTGGCTACTGCGTTGAAATTCTGTATCATCTATGAGCTGTAGCTGACATTGACATTGTTACAACGTACGTTCAAACAGATACTCCTGCAAACCCCCAGCCACAATTTCCTTGCGGTGAGCTGCATCACTGACAGTCTGCTTCATTCCTTCCATTCGGACGTATTCAGCGTCCTTTGTAGTAGCAGCCCATACTAAAGCGATGGAAAAATCAGTTATCAAACATACACAGAGCACATCTTCCTACCTGCTGTAGACAGAAATCTACGCGTGAAAGCATTCCTGGAAAAGATCGTCTGAGCAAAACTCAGAACAGCAAGTAGCGGCCCATCGCGTTGATCTCGCAAAACGCTGATAAGTACTGAGAGTTGTGACGCTAACTGAAGTAATGTCGTGAAACCTGAGAGTGTTGTTTCCAGGGTGTCCCAAACGATGGTAGTATGGGATAGAGGTTGCACCGCTTGTTCAAGTTGTCGTTGCACAGCATTATCATCGAATGTTGGAACATCTAGGCGTCCCATAGCTTTGACTATGTGTACGGCGTAGAACCTTTTGATGCGAAGATTGAGTGGAGTAACGCATCGTTTCCGGCTATATCTCAACAATCGCGTAAGAAACATGCAGCCTAGTCTGCCGGCAGCAATCTCAAAAAGAAGTCTCTTATTGACTGCACGCTCATCGATGGAAGATTGAACCTGATGGAAGTGTTCAGCTCTTCATCGAACATTGAGTTTCAACACTCTACTCACAATATTCAGTAGCTGAGCAGAGTACCTGCAGAAAAATCAGTATTTTCTTGTGGTGCTAGTAAGATAAACTATCTCACCATAGCGAGACCGCAGGAATCAATGACGCGACACATTCGACTATGAGGTAGAGCACAAGATGGAACCAACAAGCTCGAATAGAACCAATGTCCTTCAGCATGCGCCAGACAAATGGTAGGTTCTGTTTAATCTCAAGATAAGGTTCGAGATGTGAAGAGCCAGGGATATGTGCAAGCTCGGGCATAATCTCCTCATACAGGTCCCAGACACCGACACGACTCTGTTTTACGTTTTTCGTGTCTGAAGGATCAAATGTGCCCTTTCTAGGGGGCCTTTTCTTGCGGAGCCCCCCTCGACCCATTAATGTAGAATCAGGATATAAGGAAAGTTGAAGTGACGGCCAATAGCATGCAAATTGCAATCAGTCGCAAATTAATGACAAGTTCAAGCCCGCAGTGGTGGCCCTGTTCAAGTTGTCACGGCGTTATGTGTCACGGTCTGTCACATTCTGTCACGGTTCATACAAGAAAAACAGTCACTGACTCTGCTTCTTATTCATCTGTTCGAGGCTGGTTCGAGGCTTCGGTAGCCGCAATGGTACATCCGGCGGGATATTCAGCTGAGACAGAGGTACATGCATATCAGCCGTTGCGTATGTAACATGGTCCACGAGGTACAAAATAAAGTAGAAAAACAATAAATTAGACCATCCACCACCAACGCCGGGTTTATTGGTACAAGGTATGTTATTGGAACTTCTCTTTATAAATCCAAGCAAGTCCAACGTCACTTGCTCCTTGAGCAACCTGCAAGAAGCCCCATTTGTCAGTCGCGGAAGGCACGACGAGCGTAGATGTAATAAGACATACAGCAGCTCGATACCACTTTGCGGCCTCTTTCCGATCCTTCTTACACCCCTTGCCGTTACATAAAGCAAAGGCCAGATCACATTGAGCATCGGGGTCTCCGAGACGAGCAGCGACAGTATAATAGCTCTAAATTTGACCTTGTTCAATTTTCGCTTTGAGATTGATGTAGAAAGAGACATACAACCCCCATCTTCTGATCCTTGGGCACACCCCATCCGTGGAAGAAACACTGTCCGACCTCGTAAATTGCTAGGACCAACTCAGTCTAAACATCCAGGCGATCAGTTTGAATTGAGATGCTTGAGAGGGCAACGCACCTGAATAGCAGTAGAGTTCGCTCCTCCATCTATTCTTTCATTCTCCAAATCACCCACTGCACTTTCAGCGGCACGCTGCAGCCACTTGAACGCAATCTTCTCGTTCTTTTCACATCCCCAGCCGTGCCGTAACGTCAGGCCCCACATGACCATTCCAACACCGCATCCACCGTCCTCTTTCGCGCTCTTCTCAAAACAGGCAGCGGCCTCGGTCAGCCTATTGGCCTCATGGTGCGTGATACCTAGCTGAAGATATTCTTGAGCCTTCTGCGACGCAGACGGCTGTGCAGATGGTTCCGCAGCAAACCTGACTTCACGTAGAGGTGTCTGTGTAGGTGTTGGCGTTCGTGATGCACGGGTTGGTGTGGGCGATCGTGCAGATGGTCGAGAAGGGGGTTTGGGTGCTGCTCTAGGCTGCGTGGTGAATGCTGAGGGATCGAGTTGAGTATCTGAAAACCCTTCGTCCTCTACTGAAGGTGTCGGTAACTGATAGTAGGAGTAATTTGAATATAGACTGGCTGCCGGGGAAACACTTCTTGGAGGAAGCCCGTTCGACCCCATAGCATATGTTGAGAGGGTAGGCTCCATTGATGATTGCTGTTGCTGAAAGAAGCTGGAATTTATTGGTTCGGATTGGCCTTTTGTTAACGGGCTTGGAGATCGCTCCGTTTCCATTGTGTTTGAGGCGGTGCTATCGGTGTGTTGAGGCCTTGATAGTTGCTCCTGTTGGCGTTCTCGGCGCGTACCATTGGGAGACCCAGTTCGCCGTGTTGTATTGCGTTCCAAGACCCTGCGTTTTTGCTCCTCGTTTTCTGGGGTGGCAGCTATGGACGGGCGAACAGGGCGAGAGAAGTTGTTGGTGATTGGTCTCACAACTGGCATACGCCCTGAGCGGGAAGCAGCTTCGGTCATCTTCTGTGAGTCTATCGGCGAAGAGACGATGACCATTGGAACTTCAGATGGCTGCTGTGGATAGTGTTGGTAATTAGCCTCCCTTTGTGCAGGATGGATCCTTTGTTGGATAACCGTATTCCCTGTACTGGCCGACTGCCATGAGTCTCGCAAGGCTGAGCCAGATGTGTTTGCCGAATATACGCTTGCATCATCGTAGTAATAGTCTAGGGTTGAATCCTGATAGACATTTCTTGAATCAATCGAGGCCCTCGTGGAGTTTAGATATGAATTATTGTCGACTGATGACGCTGTAGCTGTTGAATTGCGTGCAAAGTGACTGTGCAACAAGGGAGATGCTGGAGGACGTTGGTAATTGGATCCTTCTGGAGTTGTAAGGGTTGGGCGAAATGGTACCGGTGTTGGATCGGGTTTCCTCGTTGAAGTGCGACGAGCAAGAGAGTCGAGGGGAGAGTGGGTATTGTAGGCCCCGGGGACGGCTGTCATGGCAGAGTACAATGTCAACGACCAGCAGGTAGTAAGGTGGAGAAGGGAAGATACATGGAAATGGGCTTGAGTGCCAAGTTGGAGATCATCAAGTTTGCATCAAGGTTACAACGTCGACGACGATAGGATATCTGGAACATGTTTAAGCGCTCCATCATCATGCGTGTCCGTCTATTGTACATGTCTACAAATATATCTTTGCTATTATTAAATCCCAACTCTCCTCCGAGGTGTCTGTGTCACACGAGAGCCTGCTCCTATGCCTGTGTGTCTCGGAGTTCCAGGTACGATTATTCTCGATGCACTCCCAGATGCCACCTTGACTGCTAGTGCCTCATCTGCCATCTTCCTGGCAGTCCTGGGGGAAGAAAGGTTTTAGCACGAAAAGCGCAGTAATTAACGGCAATGCTTACTCCTCTCGTTGCCTAGCAATCTCCGTTTCCAATTCTGCTTTCTTAGAAAATTCACGATCAGCTTGACGCCGATTTCCTCGCTCGTCAAAGTTCTTCTCCTTCACCGAGTAGAAGACAGAACCCAGCTCCGCTATACCGGTTAATATCACTCAGCACATTGCCAACCACTGGATAAAGTGCATTACTGACCTAGCCAGTATGCATCGATTGCAGTGACCTGAGTCATGTACTCCTTCGATGTTAGGATAAGTTCGTGATATACCACATACGTCGGGGTATCTGTAACTGCTCAGAAATGTACAATAAATTGAAATTGAATCCTTACATCCTAGTCCATACAATGCACTGGTTGGGTGCAGATGTGTTGGCAGGCCAGACCGAATGTTGACAAACTCTCCTATGCCTTTGACTCTCGCAGCCTGGTGGAAGTAACCAGCCGTGATTGCTTTCCTGATTCCCAGGTTGAATGACATCGTGGAGTGGAGAGAAATTCAGCTAAACATACCGTATCACATCAAAATCAGTTCCCGCCGAAATAAGTTCCATCTTCTGGAACTTCATGATGTCCTCCAGTTGTACACGAACCTCCCGAGCCTTGCGCAGAAGCTTGGGGTGTAGGAAATGTCGCATCGCCCAGTCGTCACGGAATCTGCTACACGTTCAGCGTGATGGGCTTGCGGAAAGTCGAAATACAAACCCGTGGCTCTTCCATTGATTGAATACATTGAGCAGAGTCAAATGGTCACTCTCCGGGACATTGAACTTCTCCCTAGCAGCATCGGCTTCTTCCATTCTCTCTTTCGGTCGATAGAAGACACTTGGTACAGAGAGCATAGACACAATGGTGAGCATCTCAGCAGAGCACTTGTACTCCACAGAGGCAATCAACATTTTTGCCATAGAGGGCTCCATTGGGAACTCAGACATCTTACGGCCAACGGGAGTCAGGTCGCCAACATTGTCCAAAGCGCCAAGAACCCAGAGTTGGTACATCGAGTTTAATATGTTTGCCTAAATGTGGGGCATCAATTTCGGGACTTGAACAGCCAGCTATAACAGGTTGACATACCTGAGGAGGCGGGTCCATGAAGTCAAACTCCAGGAGGTTCTTCACGCCAAGTGACTTGAGCAATAATACTGTATTGGCTAAATTAGTCCGTTGGATTTCGGGTATGGTGTTCTCAAAGAGTTCATTCCTGAAAGCCATTTCCGTGTACATCCTGTAACAGAAACTGTGAAATACACGGTCAGCTTCAATGAGCGTAAATGACGAAGATGAACTCAAAATGACTTACCCGTTACCGGTACGACCAGCTCGTCCAGTTCGTTGACTTGCGTTGGCTTGGCTTATGGGTGTAATCTGCAGGGCATCCATACCAACTTTTGGATTGTACACCTTCAATTTGGAATATCCGGCGTCAACAACATAGAGAATACCATCGACTACAGAGAATGTTTAACACGATTAGAACTGAAAATCATGGGTTGATACTTGCCAGTCAAAGAGGTTTCTGCGATGTTCGTTGCCACGATCACCTTTCGCCTCCCATCGCTCGTTGCTTCGAAAATTTTGGCTTGAAGATCAGCTGGCATCTGTGAATAGATGGGTAAAACGGCCAAAGGCGCAGGATCGTCGAGTTGGTCCAGTCGTTCTGAAAGTAACTTTATTGAAAAGAACAGCTGACATAAAAACGGGCTACACAAACCTTGGACAACCTGACATGTTATTTCAATGTCTTCCTGGCCAGTCATGAACACGAGAATATCACCAGGCGGGAGGGACAAGTGAATTTGCAGGATCTGCTTCACCGAGCTGTCCACGTAGTCTTCGCAAGGTGATTTCGAGTGGAAGATCTCGACTGGGAACGTTCTTCCGGGGATGGTATAGGTTGGAGCATTTCCATAGAAGGATGAGAACTGCAATGAATTCAGCGCACTGTCGATATACCATGCGTTGCAAGACATACTTTGTCGGCGTTCATGGTTGCGGAAGTAACGATCAGCTTCAAATCCCTCCGCCGCGAGAGCACTAACAATGTAATTGAGTGATATTCAAAAGAAATAGATGCTCATATACCTTTGCGTAGAAGCCCCATCAAAACATCGGTGCTAAGGGACCTTTCGTGCGCCTCATCTAGGATGATCACACTGTAACGATCAAGATCGCCCTCATTGAGCGATTCGCGAAGAAGTACACCATCAGTCATGTCTGTACGAACGGTTAATAGGGAGCGCGAAAGCCATTTAAGGATACACACATTTGATCTTGGTGTCGGAAGAAGTGCAGTCTTCAAAACGGATAGCATATCCGACAGTTGAACCCAATTTGCACTAACAAGCATCATCAGCAAAGAGATAAAAGGTTATATGCTCCTGTTACTAACCTCCATTTCTTCACTGACACGTTTAGCCACAGACATTGCAGCAACACGTCGGGGCTGGGTACATCCCACTAGGCCATGCTGACAATACCCATCTTCATACAAAAATTGTGCCAACTGTGTAGTCTTTCCGGATCCAGTCTCACCAACAACAATGATGACTGGACGATGATCAGCTAGTGACAATGCCCATCCACAAAGTATTACCTTGGTTTTCCCGAATTACTTTCATCAATTCCTCTCGACACGCAAAAGCGGGAAGATATTCTCGTTGTTCTTTCAGAGTCCTTGTCTTTGCAAAGTTGCTGACTCCCTTGGTGGCCTTGAGATGCGTCGCGAATTTTGAGTCACCTTTGTAGTCCTCCTTCTCGCCTTTCGTTTTCGCTTCACGTTCCTGCTTCTCTGCCTCGGCTTTATAAAAGAAATGAAAAGAAGAGCTATGTGAATGTCCAAATCTGGTGGATGGTCAGAAGCGCCATAATATGAGCACGTACCTTCGGCTTCTGCCTCTTCGTCTTTGACGCCCATGATGTTTCCTAACGATGTACCGCCAAGCGCTGCGAGCTTCGCAGCGGCTTTAGCGCGCTCAGCTTGCTCCCGTTTTTCCTTCACAAGGCCGCTGCCCTTCTTTGAGAACACTGCCATATCGCTCGACGGGTCGCGAATGGGGTTGATGGGATCGAGTTGCTTCGTGAAAACAGTTCGCCCATCCAAGAAGGGTGGTTTAATGTCATGGACCATAACATGTACAGTCGATTCGGACTCGTCCTCGAAGTCCAAGTCTACTGTCCTTCTTGTTGCGACACCAGAAGTAAGCATACGATTTGCTTCCCAAAGATCGTTGTCAGCATTCTAGCGAGACGTTAGCCGGAGTAGAACACATAGTAACAACTACTTGCATATTGAGCCTGTCTGGCCGATATTCTTTTCTGCAGCGCTAGTGTTAGCTTCAGAATAGTAATATTGGAGCGAGAGTCGTACCACTTGTTTAGTTGCAATCTCAGCATCCTTCAAGACGCTCAGGTCTTCGTATTGTGCGAGGGGGTTATGTTCTTCGTCTCCAGCGAGCATGCCTTCTTCAGCACCAGTATACCAGTCACGATCCAGCTTCACCTGCTCCTCCTCCCATTCCCGGGTGTCAAGACCTAACGCATCGTTATCAGCATCTGGACTACCTCCTCTGGCAGCTCTAGGAGTAGGTGCATCCCAGCGTCGGTTTCTTGCTCCACCCCATCCGGACCCTTCTTCTCCTCGGGAACCGCGAGGCGTCGACTCCCAGCCAACATTCGGAACACGAACGCTGGGTGCATCGCTCGAACCATTTCGCACAGAGCGAGGAGTCGAGTCCCAACTACGACCAGCACCGTGGTCGCGCTTGTCGCCCCACCCTCGGTCTCTATCTCTGTTTGAGCGCCTCTGGAAGTCACCCAAACCTTGAGGTGCATCCCGACGCTCATTGATGGCGGTAATACCCTCTGAAGTTCGTGTGAGTTAAAAAAACTGAAGACAAAAAGATGAATTAGGTGTAGACCTCTCTGTTTCTCTCTGTTCTTCCGATGTTCCTCTAACCTTCTCCGGCCAGTTTCGGACAATCCTCCGGGATGCGAAGGCGTTTCTTCTCCCCGGTGTCGGGTGTGTTCGTTGCGTGAAGCAGGTAATGAGGGAACTTGTGCATACGGATGAGTCTTTTCAGCAGACTTGAGAACACGCTCTCACCTTTAAAGAAAGGCTCTGCACCGTCATCGAGCCTGGGTTTCTTATGGCTGCTGTCTTTATCAAAATTCGCCGCTCTTTTTTCTTGCGCTAACCTATCCAAACCAAGCAAAGAGCCACGCGGTGTAGGCGGCTCGATTGGTTTTGCCGGCTGTCGAAATGTGTGTCTCTGCACGAACCTACGTGAGCTGATACAACTTGAATGTCAAATAAGCCACACACCTTGTCCATACGCATCAGCCCACCAGGGCGAACAGGTTCCGGTTCTAGCACGTCGCTATCATGAACGGTGATCCCTTGAACTGGTTGGGGGACAACACCAGTCGCCTCCTGCTTCGCATGAACCAAGATTTCAGAGTGAATTTCGGCCAAGAATGAATCCTTGAACTTTCCAAAAGTCCTAGCAGCTAAACCGACACAGTTAAACTTTAACAAACGGGTAGGGCAACGAATTCCTGTACCTTTGGTGAAGCCATCGAGAGGGTTTGTTTTAGCAAGGTCGATGACTCTTAAAGCCAATTGGTCGTTGGGATTGATGGTATTGAGTGCTCTGGAGAGCTTTATGGCCAGCTGATGTTTGAAGGGGTTCTCCTGGCCTTCGACTGACGCCATGGTTGAACTGGAGAAGAGGTTTCCACTGCTCAAGTAGCTATTAGAAGAACTACTAATAGAAGAAAGTGTTCATTCGTTTTTCTCACGCATCTGACATTTCACTCTATTTCAC
>JABAJT010009738.1:42267-52339 GCA_018850275.1 Tephrocybe sp. 9174TJB
TATTTCACTTCACCCACAACTCGATGAGCCAAGTCGTGACCTCCAAACCTCATCCTGTCCCTGGCACGGAAACATACCGTGAAAAGGCAACCAGAAAATTCAAAGAGAACCCATGGGTACCTCTTGGAGCATTCGCCACCGTCGGGGCACTGGTGGTCGCAATGGTTAAAATGCGGCGTGGTCAATCTCACTCATTCAACAAATGGCTTCGTATTCGTGTTGCCGCTCAAGGCCTTACCATTGTCGCCGTCTGTGCCGGTACTTGGTCTATGCGACCCAAGGATCCGTTAGCTGTTTCTGGTTCTACTTCTGTCGACACAAGCGACCCGACGCTTACCCGAAACGATGTTGATGTTGAGCGAAGGAGGTTAGAAAAAATGGAACGTGAGAAGGACGAGTTCGAGGAGAGACTGAGAGGCGCGGAGCAGGCACATGCAGCTGAGATGGAGCTGCGCGGCAATCTAGGAGTGAAGAACGGGATACAAAGCGGAAACGAAGGAGGAGACGTGCAAGCGGTTCCTGGAGGCTGGAGCAGATGGTTATCGTGGGGTCAATCGAACGAAAAGGCATCGCGTAAGGCAACACCACCTGGGAAGGCGGAGGATACAAAGCCATAGACACGACGTGAAGTCCTTCAATTCCCCCATTCATTATTCTGGCAAGGTAGCTATGTTATTTTTCACACAATTCACTCCTAGTCTAATTGTTGTTGCGGAGAAAAAGCTGTCATCTACGCGATTCAGTATCAAAATGGCAAATGCACCTATGGGCTGTCTGATATTTGGACAGACACCACATGCTCCACCTGGTTTCAAATGACTAACCTGAAGTTTATTCCACGCTATCCCTCTGCCTACTAGTCAGTTGTGATAGGCGCGAGTGTTGATCCCAAACGTAACAATGACGAACTTTAGCATGTCTCTGGCTAGCAACATCGTGATCATCTTTCATTTCGAAGATTCAAATGCATCAACGGCCCTTGGTATTTCGAAATTTGAAATATAGTACAATCCTTTTGCTCGTAAGAAGTCTACTAATCCTATACATAACATACTTGATACACATATACATATACAGTTGAAGGACCAAGAATCCGACTGGTTAAAGCTTTGCATGGCTGAGGATAAAATTAGACGACTTCGAAGATTTCACCTTGTCCACGTCCTCAAGTGTTATGGGGCGACACTCGTGAGCGTGGTTGTATCCCAATCTATCGATGCAAGAAAAATAGTTAGAGATCTTTCTGGAGAATACAATACGATTTTACCTCATCCTTCCATCAACTCCACCAGATTTGAAGAACTCAGGACGACGCAAGAGTGACACGGCGGCTGCGCCACCAAGCCCGATGTTGTGGACTAGCCCAAATTTGCCGCGTTTATCCGGGGTATCAAAAAGGCCTGGCGCCTGCATTGGTCCGGCCCCTGAAAAATGTCAGAAGGTCGTGGATTTGGAAGACAACTTGCGTGTGGCTAAGCTCACAATTTCGTAATTGCACTGTTCGGATGTCAACAAACGTGACAGGGATCTCGCAAAACAAACCGACTTACTCAAAATATAGAAATGCATTCCGAGTCCAGTTGCCCCAATAGGGTTACCCTTTGCCTCTAATCCGCCACTCGGATTTATGACATATTTACCTCCATACTAATGGGAAGTGGTCAGTTTATCAGAAATTCTCGCAGAGGAAAACCAACTGACAGTGTTATCACCCCGTTCCACTAGTTTGTGGGCTTCGTCGATACCACAAAGGCCCAATGCTGGGTAGGTGATGAGCTAATGAGATAACTTTGCATAAACGACATAGCTCATTAAGAATAGGAAATATACCTCGTTTGCAGCAAAACAATCGTGAAGTTCAATGACTCCCACTTCATCTCTTCCTTCACCTTCAGCGAACCCAGCGTCCTTGAATGCTTGATCTGCACAAGTCTTACTCATTGTGTAACCTACAAGATCCATCGCACTGTGGCCCTCAAAAGATGCGAGGCTGTCCGTCGCGAGTGCTTGGGAAACAATTTCGATAGCTTGGTTTTCAAGTCCATGCTTGTGGACAAAGTCTTCAGAGGCAACAATACAACACGCAGCACCGTCCTGATAAAGATATATGAAGAACTTCTCACACCAAATCGCGGGAATACTTACTGAAGTTGGGCTACACATATATTTCGTCAACTGATTGGTGACCATTGGCGCCTTCAAAACCTGTTCAACACTCCACCCATCTCGAAACTGAGAGTAAGGGTTGTTCAAGGAGTGTTTGTGGTTCTTTGAGGCTGAGATTCATTCCACGCCAGTCAGGGCCATCAGGGGCGTTCAGCGCCACAGGAGGCAACTTACCGATTTTCGCCAAATGCTCCATGTTGTTCACAATAGGAATCGATGTCAGACCAAGATTATACAGAGCCCTCTGTGTAACGTGTTCAGGTGGGAAGACTTAGGGCTGTATTGCCACTTTACCTGGCCTGTAGTTGAATCTCCATAGCAGTATCCAACAAAAGCAATTTGAATCCCATCGTAAGTTATGCCTGTGTTACGAGTGATGAGACTCGGCGCAAGCCCTTGTGGGTGACAATACGTGCCTGCATCAAGTAGAGCTTTCGTGGACGCTTCGAGTCCCATCTGACGACTTTAATAAGTACGAATTAAGAGAGAAAGTTCCGGTTGGAATTATATACATCTTCTGTGGTCCGTTTGCCTCTGGGCTGAAAATTAGGAATGAGAAGTCATAGACGTTTCAATGTCAAACCATTCAGTCAAAGAGCATAATCTGACCTTGATGAACGCTGTGCTCCCACCGCCGATAATAAAAGTTCTTCTGCCAGGCATAGCGTTGTTGGTGCGTTATAGGGAGGCGAATCACTTGGACCAAAGGGTGTGAGTTTAAATCAAGCGTGATATTCCTGCTGCAAGCTGTAAATACTCCGGCAGTACAGTAGGTTCCGAACCGAAACGTATGATCATGTAGCAGACGGATTTCAAATGAGCAGATCGTGCGACTTTTGTTTGCCCAACGAACCCCAACGAACCGCGGACATGGTCTAAAAAATAGACAGACAAGAACGTAGGCATTACATGGACAACCGCACAAGACAAAATTAGCCATTTGTGAAATGTAGGAATTGATAATAATGATTGAGGAATAGACAGGTCAAGAAACAGATTTAGAGTATTGAGAAGGAAGGTTCAAATCTATTCAAGTGGCGCAGGCGCGGCGTCGATCCCCGGAAAATTAGAGTCTCATATGGTCTCCTTTACTCAAAGTGCTACGAACAACATTTATGGGTCAAATAGATAAGAAATCAACTGCTGAACGACATGAACATTTACACTATTACCAATTAAACGGTATTTCGTCTTGGTAGAAACAGTGGAGGGCCAAACAAAAACGGAATTTGTATAAAGGGGCGTAAAAGCGAAAATTCGTAGAAGTTCAGATGGAGAAAAGTATCGAAGCTTGAGAGGCCGGAGTATATCGATCGCTTCTTGGTTATATTCCAACTGTGCTTGGTGGAATTTATTGAATGTCTCTGTGGTCTAGTACGTACACAAGATCAGAGAGCGCGGACACAAATTATGAGCGTCATGCTTACGTCAATATCTTCATTCATCTGAAGAATAGAGCCTGCACGTTCAACGAGTTGCGAGTATCCTGGAATAGTAGAGTCAAAGATATTTTGGTTCGATAGCACGAATTTCTATTTACCCCGAGTAAAGCAGCAAGTCCGTCGGGAAGAAGGAAGGGCAATGTCGAACAGTCGGCCCCATTTCATCAAGACTTTATCTGGCACCGCATTCGGGTGCGCAGGGTTTAAATCGTCGTGAGGATCAAGATAGTCTCCTATCCGGTGTACACCCTCCTCAATTGTTTGCTCGTCGTCACCGGTACAAGATGCATCTAATCTTGGATCCTTCCAGGTAGCATGGCCTGGAATATGACGCCAAACAAAATCAGAGGCAGAAGAGTCGAGAGGGACGCGAGAAAATTCTTGAGGAGATGATTTTGCCAGTAAGTAATACCGAAGCCGCGAATTTGGTATCCCAAACTGTAAAGGGGTTAGCAGAAGCTCCAAAGTCATATACCCCAGGGATTTCAGCGTTGACAGTAATATCTGTCGAGTACTAGACATCTTCCAAGATGGCAGAATTGGTTTCGGGTAACAAGAGGATTCAGCACGATATCATGTCAGGGCTATGGATCAAAGCACCTCGAATCCAGCAACATTTTCGATCAATAGGTGAGACGGATGATTGTTCGTGGCGCTCAAGTCGGGTAAAACAGATTGTACCAGGTGGAGGAAAGACTTGGCTCGAGGATCGGATGCGCCTTTAGCATTCGGGTTCAACACAGTATATGGTTGACATGCAGGCGATAGAAGCCATAGATCGGCTTTATACGAAACGAGATCTGCTGCAGTGAGCGTGGAAATGTCGACCTAGTAAAATTGTTATACTAATGAGCATTCTGAGACTTGGCGTCGGCCAGCACCTTTTGGACGATGTTTGAGGGATAATTAGCGTTGTAAACATGGCAGGCTGTTTGATCCCAATCAAACGCTTGCACGACAGATCCTTCGACACCGCTCCGTTCAAATGCCAAATGCAGGCCTCCTATTTCGTCCGTTAGTATCGGAAGAAGCTCTGTGAATTCCGTGCACTGACCAATGCCACAGTAAAATTCCAAGGCACGAACCGGCATTTTTAAAGTTGAATGTTTGCGAAGACAAAGAAGGCAACAACGTGATTACATAACACTCCTCATTCGAACTTGGTTCTTTATCAGTGTCAGTTCAGAATTCTGAACATTTCTCTACTTTTCGTCTTTTCCTCCTCCTCCTCCTCAGGCTCATACAACTCCAAACGACCCATTTACGACCATCCAATCTCTGCGACACCTCATACTCCCCGCGATACCTTTTCACAGAGCCATCCACATTTCAACCTCTTTCCTTAATTAACCCAACTTCAACTTTTTCATCGGCTTTAAGCCAGACTTCAATCATAGGCTGTTCCATGGATAGCCATACAACCATACGCACTGAAATACCAAAGACCACGAATCCGTCTTCACGTCCTCCTAATCCTAATCAAGAGCGGCGTTCACCGGCGTTCAAAACCTCAAATGAGGAGGGCGATCGACCACAGGGTTTGGAATCCAGGTGCGTTTTTACACCTCCTGTCCACAATGAACAACACCCAAAGTCTCATAGCTTGGACCGTGGGCCGGGCCCTTCCCTTACGCCCTATCCCTCTCGACCGTATAGCCAACTTCCGACGCCGCAGAGGTGGCTACGACTATTATTCATAAGATTGACCATCAACACTAATTGTTTTCCGATATTTTTAGCCCGAGCAACTTAGGGCTTTATGTTTCAAACGCCTCGTATACCCCAGACTCCCCCCTTGCCAACAGGTACGCGTCGCCCACAATGATTCATTATCCAACTCAAGTCTATACACTCAGTTCTCAAAATTCTTATCCATATCTGGCCTTGCATCCAACGACTCAACGGGATCCAGCTCAGAAGAGGTCCGTTACTGTCTACAGAGACCGATGGTGATATCTGAATTGGGTTTTTTATGTTAGAGCGCGCGAAGAGGTGATGGCCCCTAGCATGTCTCAGCAAACAGCAACTCCAGAATCCAGGTGACCCTTGACGCATTAGGCTTACTATTCCTCAACAAGATCTCAACCACTTTCCACTTTTTATCCAGCCCATTCGCCCGCACCAACGCCCGTTTCACTGGAACTGCAACACCACGACAAATGTACGCTTATTTGAATATTCAGTCCTTGTTTAGCCTCACAACCGCCCAGCCGTCCACCTCCCCCTCAATCGCCTGCTCCTAAGAGTAGCATGCCTACGTAAGTAATTTTTTGCACAAAATTGTTCACAATTTTACGCTATTTCCAGCCAAGAGACCCCACCACCCTCAGGACTAGCCCCAGCTCATCAAATATCTTCGCCTGCATCTTCTTCTACCAGCTCCCGCACCTCTCAACTTTCATCTCCATTCATGGCAAAGCTGTCCATGGCAGATCACGCCTCCAAATCCAGGCCTTCTAGCCGCATCCATAATGAGAGGCAGGTCATGCAGGATGACGATGTGTTTTCTACGCCTATCAAATCCAACTTCAAGCCATCTGATCCAATCCAATCTTCATATATTTCAAGCCCACCTAAATCACCTCCGCGCCCTATGGCTGGAGGAGAAATGGAACGCATCCGACAAGCCATGATCCAAGACCGTTTGGCTCAATATCAGGATGCCGAGAGCCGTCGGCCTGACTACTTGAAACGCGAAAAGCGGATGCTTTCGGAGGCAGACTCTACACTCGTGGATGACGACAGAGAGCCTTTAGTTGGAATAATGGAAAGCCCGGTCAAAGGAAGGAGATTGACACTGTTCCAGGAGACATCAGATGAGAGTTTTGAGGAAAGTCTTATGGCGGGTGGTTACGGCCGCTACGTGAGTTCCATAGTGAAACATTACCTTGTTATATTCTTACCTTGACGTTACAGAGGACGGCAGATTGGGTCCGCCAACCACAGCCGATATTTCTGGCAGATTCTGGGGCGCCAGGACCATCGAATGTTGTTTCGACCTTGGAGCAGACTCAGGAACCGCAGCCCCCGACAGAAAAGGAGCTTCGCAAACGAAAGAGACTGGCTGCATTCACTGAACGAATGAATGGCGACGGTGTCATGAAACTCCATCCAGTCGAGCTCGAGGGTCGGGGTCGTGTCCTTCTGGATATTCCTCCTGACGTAGATGATCATTCTATGGTTGAGGGAAGCCCGGTCAAGAGGAAAAGTGCTGCTCGACGCAGGAAAAAGGGAGAGCTGTCTGCAAGGGATAAGAAAGCGCAGGCTCTTGAAGCGGCTGCATTGGGAGATCTACCAGATAAGCCAAATTGGCCAGATGCTGAGTTTCCTTGGAGGCTGAGGACTCAGGAGCGGGAAGAGGAAATCAAAGCACAGGAGGAAGAGAATCTGCGAGTAATAGAGCGCTTTTTGGACCGGGATTCGGATGATTCGGAGGAGGAGGATGTTGTGCGACCCTTACAAGTGGAGGGGACGTCTGGAATGAGAGGCCGAGGGAAGTTGTCCTCAGCGTCTGGCGTGAGGAGGAGAAGTCTAGTCTTCCCCACCGATCCTGCAGACGCCCGAGCAGCCTTGATGTCCAAAAAGAGCGTTCGAACTTTGTCTTATCGGCAGGAGAAGAGGCGCAGGCAACAGGACAACGAGAGCGACGACGAGGTTTTGTGCATTTGCAAAGGAAGGGACGATGGGCGGGAACTGGTGCAATGCGATACTTGCCAAACTTGGTATCATCTCAACTGTATTGGCATCAGAGACATATCAGAGCTTGGAAGGGAAGAGGATCCTTGGTTTTGTCGCCGATGCGAGGAAACCTATAGTTCTCCCTCACCAGAGCCTACCAGCGAGCCTACATTTGCTCCCACTGATGATCGGCCTCGGATTAGCCCGTCTTATGATGCACCATTCTTTCAGCCGTCTGTGCAAGACTCGCCTATGGTTTGGGACCCACCAAGGATGCCGCGGACACCGACACGAGCCCGGGATACTGAATATGAGCCTGGGATATCGTCTAGATCACCGTGGGTAGATCCATCGAGGCAAAGGCCTATGACTCCACAACAGCTAGATACGGCGCATAGGGTCTATACACACACCGCTACGCCTGGGCCATATGATTCATTTGGCAATCTCTATGATGAGCCATTTGACCCAACTTCTACCCCTTCGCGAGGCATCAAATTTGGTGCTGCTCCCTTCGCCACGCCTAAGAACAATGGCTGGTCTACCCGCGCCAATGGCCTTTTCCAGACTCCGTTGAAATCAAGCAGCGGACGAAATACATCGGGCAAGGCATTTGGTGGACTAGAAATGTCTATGGATGGCCATGGGTCTAGCACTGGACACGACCGTACTGCTCATGAAGATGAGTCACCCATAAGACGCACCAAGCCTCAGGAAGGGCCCAAGGCGCGACGTATAATGGAGTCTCCGCTGACCGCGCGTTCAATGCTCCCAACTCCCAACCAGTATCTTGAGGAATCCCCTATCATGCGATATGGCTCTTTTGACAGGCGCCCAGAGTTCAGTCATGGTTCCATTCCATGAAGGTGTACGGTTTGTTCTCGATCCCCTGACATATCTCCTGATGGATGGATAATCGATTTCGTGTTGCATTGTTTGTTACGAGGATTCCATCTCATATATATATTGAACAGATATGTGTCTAGTAAATGTTGTTAGTGTTACATACAAGTGTAGTTACGTAGGTCTACTTGCTTGAAACTTGAAGAATAAAGTTCAGAGAAAAACCCCCCCACGATAAACAAAGTGTAAGGATGATGCATCCGAGACTATGCGCCACATTCAACTAACAGCAAAATGGGCCCGATATGGACGTCGTACGCTCACGTGACAAAATACGTCATATTTTTTTTTGCTGGCTGAGCTCAGCGGCACTCAGTGGCTGCGACTCGTCTGCAATAATGCCAACCTCGGGAGATCAATTTCGCATTGCAGTCGTCTGTTTTTCCAGCCTTTACTGCTAAAGTTTGGACTTAAAATGTTACTATAGGCTCTTACTGCGCTCAAATTTCGACCTTTGAAGCAGTCGTTCGAAGGTGAGTAGTCACTTTCACAATCCTAGTAATTCATTTGAGTCAATCAATGTATATGGTGGTATAATATCAGCCTATACTTTGGAATTGTGCTCTAAATTTCCTTCGACGTCGTTGAATGCCACTCCTGCCGTATCCTGGAGGGATTTAGCACTAAGGTTGGATCGTGACTTCACAGAGCTGAGGGAAAAGTACGAGACGCAACAAATCAGTGTGTTCTCGGCCAGTTATCTATCGGTCATTCATTTAATCTCTCACCTTTTTTTTTCTTCAATAGGGCTATCTACTCTAGAGGCGACTTCCGTAGCTGCTTCTCTCCCTCCGCCACCCTCGAGCTCAGAGCAATCACTATTATCGAAGAAAAGGCCGAAGAAAAAGACAGGACCAACGGCTCCCTCTATGACTGATAATTCTAAATCGTTAACCCCTCTCGACTTACAATCCATTTTAGAGGACGTGAGAGACAGCCTGCCTATCCCCGCCATCATACCGCCACAATGTTTATTCTCTGCCGTTGACGACTTTATTCAACTAACATCGTTACCTGAAGTAAATATGGACCTTCTGATGTCTGTCACTCTGCGCACCCTGGAGGCAATAGCAGGACAAGTCAAATCCATCACGTCATCGCCATCCCCTGGTGCCCAGGGCGATGCCAGCTCTCTAGAACGCCTGGGAACTATCCTGCGCGAAGTTCTAAAGATGTCCTTACTCTCCTTGGCACAACGACTTCCACTGATGGCCGAAAATATCATTACAATCCTTGACAAGACGACAAGCCTGGTCCTGGTCCCACTAATATGCGCATTCAGTACTCGAACAGAGACTTACCTTGTCTCCCTCTTTCTCCCCTGTCCCGGCGGCTCCACAACGGGGCCGCCGGCCACATCTCATCAATACCCTCTTGACATACGCACCAAGATATTTGACCTTTTCAGGAATTTGTTCAACTTTCTTGATCGGTGTCTCCAATCCTATTTGACCTTGACAAGGCCATCCTTGTTATCACGAACCTTCCGAGCCTCTTTGATCATGGGAACCCTACAGGAAATTGACCGGGTTTTGTCCGTACCTCTAATCACGACTACTCATCGCCCTGATCGTGGCGTTGATTCGAAACACACCTACCTTGGACGCCCTGAACGTGTGAAGAAACTTGTAACAAAAGATACGCTCTGGTATCTGTGTGCTGTTCTGCATGTCTTGTTTGATAATTCCGTCAAGAGTCTTGAAGTTGCTTCACAATCCATGGCAGTTCCAATTACCTCTGAGGGCCAGGCTGAATTGGAGGAGGAGGGCGTAGGCGGTCGGGGGGAAGCGGATGTTACCTCAAGATCGGAGGATGGTCGTGGACTGGCGTTATTGAGCGAAAGAATTTCCGACACCCTCCTGGCGCTCATCTCACGATGTACT
>JABAJT010009739.1:0-20523 GCA_018850275.1 Tephrocybe sp. 9174TJB
GCCGTCTCATTCTCCTCTCGCTCCTCCATATCAGTCCCAAGGCCAAATGTCTCTCTCGAAACCGATCACTCTGACACACTACGCTCAACCCTCGACAACCTATTGCGCTACACTGACAACACAAACGACGACACTGAATTAGACACAGACGACGATAATCACAGTCAACTCAGCGAGAACAATGTCAAGGCAGAAGCAAAGTCTAATCGCAAGGTCTCTTCTTTTTTATTCTACATCCCATCCATCCATCTAACTTGCCGTTACAAGATCGCAGACCTCGAAATAACAAACCGCTCCCTTCTCGCCATCAACGCTTCTCTAGAAAGCGCAAAACACAAACAACAAAAAGAAATCCGCGACCTCCGTCGTAAACTACGCGAATCACGTCTAATTCTCCCTCCACGCGCTTTCAGAGCAGTCAAAGACGACGACGACGCTCAAGATGATATATCCTCGTCATCTGAAGACGAGCAGGACGAACACGACGAGGTGTATGTTAGGATCAAAGCAATCTTGGAAGGATTGTTGCAGAATGGAAGGAGAGCGCTCGAGGATTATGCCGAGGGTAAAGGAGGCACAAAGGTACTTAGTGCCGAAGAGGTCAAGTCTTATCATGCTGGCAGTGACGACGACGACGACCAAGTTCATGTAGAAGAACAAGACGCGGATCCAGCACATATCGCTGTACCCGACAGCGACGTTTCTATAACCTCGGAAGACGAGGTCGAGATCACCCTCACTGGCATCAGAGACACTCCTAGTCCACTTCCCAGACGCGTCTCATAACCCAACCCTCTCACCAGATACCAGCAACAACACTATTCCATAGATACCCTCCCTCTCTCTGGATTTGCACAATTATAATTACTTTCCTCATGACAGAAAATAAAAGCTACGAATTAATCATCAGCCATCCTCTGTGCGCGTTTCGCCAGCTAGAACGAACAAGTCAGATAATCAGTTCACGAATCCGTTGGGCAATGATAACTAACCGCAGCAGACAAATCCATTTGTCCGATACTCCCCAACCCTCCAGCCGGTTTCGCAGTTGCCCCCCCGGGAGCGGGTTTCGCCGCACCAGCAGCAGGCGGCCTCGGTGCGCTGGGTATAGGTGGTTTAGCCGCCGCACCAGGTTTCGCAGCAACAGGTGGCGGCGGCTTTGGTTTCGCACCGACAGGCGGCGGTGCAGGCTTCGACGCAAGTGCGCTCCCCGGCCGAGAAGACGCCGGCGTACTGTTCGCTGAAGAGGGAGCGGCAGGAGACCCTGCTGGTTTCTTCCAGGGCGTCGCGGATCCGTTGGACGGCGCCATTCCAGGGAACACCGATACGGGTTTCGCGTTGGCGTTGGCTGTTACAGCTGCCATGGGCGTAGCAGCAGTAGCAGCAGCAGGTTTCGGCACTGCCCGAGCAGCATTTGCACTCCCAGCTACTCGAGGCGGCGGTGGTGGCGGAGGAGGAGGCGCAGCAGCCGCGGGTGGTACCAGCTCGAGATAATTATTCGGTGCCCATCCCTCTACGCCATTCTTCTTCACCAACCACCATCCATTATCGTCCTTCTCAACAAGCTCAACGACATCGTCCTTGGCAAGGGACATTTCGCCTTCTTGGCCTTCAAATGCAAATTTCGCGCGGTAAGTAGGGACGGCTGGTTTGGCAGGCGGCGGTGGAGGAGGAGGAGGCGCAGCAGCACGGGGCGGCGGCCTTCCTGCCAGCAAGAATCTGGTGCCCGTAGTCGCGGATCTGAGCATACGCCAACCCCTCTTTGTTGTTCTTCCAGAAACGCTGTATACGACGCGCACATTCGTGCTTGTAACGCATATAGTTCCTGAACGCACGTTGGATGCGGCGCGCCATATTATGCCAGTATTGGTCGCGCATAGTCTCCAAAGCAAAAAGCTGCCAGTGGTTATTAGCATGGTTCGCACCCGACAAAAGTAGAAACGAACAGTCTCAGGGTTCTTGATAAACGCCTTCGTGACACCCATTTGCCATTCCTCTTTCGCAATTCCACAGTCTTTCAAGATCTGCTCACAACCTGACTTGGAGTCTCCCTGCCAGGTATAGTCACCAGCATACGAAGTCTTGGGCGATAAAAGGTAGAACCGTTCAACCATCTTCTCAAACGTGTTGCGGTAGGCGAAACCTGCACGTCGAACACGAATGTTTTCCTGAAGGCCGAGATACTTGATCTGATGAAGAATAGCCTTGGAATCGTACTCTGACGAGCTCCGATTCTGGTTCGGTTTGATCGTACGGATGTAGGAAGGCTGCGCCTTCATGAGGTTGTCAACAAGTGCACCAGCAGAAGCTTTAATTCTGTCTCCAGCAGTCGGCGGGCGCTTCTTACTGTTGGGATCGGGTCGATCGGGGAAGAGTGTCTGTAAGAACTGGTTATCACTGCTGCCAATGAGATCGAGCAAGTCCTTGATCAGCGAGTCTTTGTTCTTGTCCGTCATACCGGCCACATTGTACATGACATCTCCGGCATAATGTTTGACGAGGAACTGTGTACCACGGGCCTCGAAATGGGCGTTCGAGGACAACATTGATGTTCGTTGGATGAAGCTATTATCTGCCGCAGTGGGGTCAGCGTGGGCAGTCGCACACGCGTCATTGAGAGCTGCAAAGATTCCGGGAGGACGACGCTCCTCGATGAGATCGCATACGATCTTGTTGTTGAAATATTTGATCGGCGTCCATTTGATTTGCTCCCGGACATACTCCTCCTGCTCGGTCTTCAGAGTGAGTTCAATGAAAATCTGTTGCAGCTTTTCATTGACGTAGTTGATGCAGAGTTGTTCGAATGAATTATCCTGCACAGTTATTGATCAGAAATAAAATTCAAAAAAGCACCATAGGCAACTTACCTCGAAAATCTCGAAGCCGAAGATATCCTGAGAGACATGTCAAGTAACGCGATGGTTGAATATTACAAATTACGGACCAGAATACCGATGACTTGGGCAGTAGCAAAGCGAGGCTTCATGGACACATTGATCCTAGAAACGATCCACTCGAACAGGTTATTGTAGATCGCCTTTGCCAATGCGTCTCTTCCAGAAGACGCTTGAGAAGGGTTAAGGGGCACGTCGTAGACTGAGCCTCTCCGCCCACCAGTTTCCACGACCTTGGAGGTAAGAACCTTCTGAACCTGGGACGAGTCAGCACCCATCAAGTAGGCCACAAAATCAGTGACATCTGTGTCAGCGATCTGGGAGTTTCCATCTTCCTGCTCAACGAATTGCACATTGCCGAGCCAAAGGATGATAGCAAGCATGCGGAAAATCTCGGTCTGCTCCTCTTGGCCGAGACCAATGACGCCCATGGCTTTCTAAGAAAGGAGATGAGAGTTGGGAGAAATAAAAACGACACAGGAATAGCGTACAATCGTGTCGCTGTAGTCTTTAACGTCGTCAATGTCTGACACCTCTAGACAATTACTCGCGCTAGTATAGGCATAGGCTTCTGGGCCTTGGAGGCCAAACATCTCTGACGACATTCGTCACTTTATAGGATTGGCGCTCTTTTAAGGGATACTTACCCCGCTGTTCACTTGATGCGCCCTTCGTGAATTGGTAGAATATGTGGAAATCTCGCTCGTTTTCGATTTGACCGACAACTCTGCCCTTCTCTAGCAGATAGTTGGTTATCTGTGCACCGACGGGCTCTCCTTGGGTGTTGAACATGATCTCCAGATACTTCCCCTGAGTAAAAATGAGCATAGAGGCATCGAGAGAAACTTCTGCGCGTACATGTCGACTAGAGTTGTTATTGCGTAGAGTCTTCGCACAACCAAAACTCTCCAATAGGGGATTGGTAGCCAACACCATATCTTTGATTTCCTTAATGCTGCTATCCTGTCCACCAGAAACCTCTGCGATGTATTGCATGATACGCTTTGCAGCCTCCGTTTTCCCGGCACCAGATTCTCCAGAAATGATGACGCATTGATTCTCGTGGTAGGCATTCATATTATAATATGCACTTTCCGCGATGCTGAATACATGTGGAGGGACTTCGAGTCGATTCTTGCCCCGATATTTCTGTAGAGTTTCGTCGGTATAGATGCCAAGGTCTGTGATAACAGATTACCCTCGCAATCGAGAGAATAGAGTGCGATGTACGCACCTCGGAAAGGGTTGACAGAAATTAAGACTGAACCAATGTACGTATATATTTCACTATTCGTCCATCGTTTCTGGAGATTGTCATTCACACTCTCGTTGCTGATTGTTGTGAGCAGAGTCATATCGGACACCCCTACTTGCTTCTTCTTGAACCCTTCTTTCCAATCGGCCTAGCAATCGAAGCTGTGGGACGCTCAATCGCTATGGCAGCTGTACGCACCTTGGCTACCTTTCCCTGCCCACCTGATTTCTTGGGTGTAGCAGCTGCCGCCTTCTTGCCTGCTTTCTTCGACGGTGCCTGAGAAAGAGGATGAGACACGGTATTCTGGCAAGCAAAAGATCGCAGAAACCAACCATGATTATAAATTGGCCGAGTACGAGTCGCAAGATCAGCAGGAAGCGGCGTATGTCGTTGAATTAAAGTAACTTCTTTCAAGACGCGCAGTCAGCCTCGGATGTTCCCGAATGCTGTATTGTTGCGGCTACGACTTTGGCGAGACCGAAACTTGTATTATAACAGCATGTCGAAGTACCCTGGCGTAAACGGAATTTTACATTTTCTTTTGCGGGCGAAAAGTCGAGAAGGCACCGAAAAAAAGACCACGCCCGGTCCCCGTAGGTGTACCTCTACTCAATCGCAGTTGCACTTCATATGCGAAATACAGTGTGCCAATTTATCCTACCCGGGCCATCTCTCAGGCTGTTCACCCTTTTATCAGGCATTATGTGTTACATGGCCTATTAAATAAATTAATGACGCCAGCGTCGCGCGGATGTTACCGAAAACTTTTTATCCGTCTACCTCTTCGACGTATCGTACTATGTCTTGGCCACAACCTCGCCCTCCTAATTACTCTACGGAAGATGATTGTGCAATATGTTTCGACAAACTTGTCATACCAAACACAACCGGGGAAACTGGTCCAAGGTAATATTCTAATCCTACTTCACAAGGTGGTTTGAGACATATCCGGGCATTGACCATTTTTCCTTGAGCAGCACCATAATTGACGACGTTAAATTACGTTGTGGGCACCACTTCCACTGGTCATGGTACGTGACATGCATGATTTGCTCTCCCCGCTCATCGGATATAGTTTTGACGAATACGATCTCGCGCAAGATGGTAACCGCCGTACTTGCCCATTGTGTCGTCAATCGACACTAAACCCAGAAGGCCTCCTGATTGTCGATGTTGTCAACGAGGGCGGATTTTCTGGCTCAGTCGATCTCGGGGACATCTTGGATCGCGACCATTGGGAAGAGGCCCAACCCGAGGGGTGGAAGAAAGGGCAAGCTCTTTTGTCCCTCTGTCAGTTCGGCGAATTCGACGATGCTGAAGAATTGCTGAAAGACGAAGGTGCTGACCCAAATGCGAGCTATCCAGACGGGACAACAGGGCTTCACATGGCTGCTCTTAACAATTCCGTTGAATGGGCTTCACTGCGTCAGTACTTCGCCTTCAGAACACATGATTATTTACAGCAGCTGACCTTTGGTTGCCAGTACTACGTTACGGCGCTGACAAGGAGCTTAAGACGGACCAAGGCCAAACAGCACTCGATTATGCAAGGTCGGCAGATGCCCACGCAATCATTGATCTACTACGTAGATGAGGATTTGACAAGGAGCCGAAAGTCCCAGTAGTTTTCTGCATCTACTCTCCCTGCCTCATTTTTCACAAAGTTCTTCAGTGCCCGCTGTAGTCCTGCCTCATCCGCTTCTTTGGAAAGTTTTTTCAACACAACCCTATCCGAAACCGACAGGAGTATATTCCGGATGCTGATGATTGCGCGATGAACAAGGCCAGGATGTGTATCAAGATGAGTGATTTCCTCTGAATCGTCATGGATAACGGCAGAGGGGTCGGTCAGTTGAGCCAGAATACGGAATACGCGATGTTTGTCGGATTGGAGGGAGATGATGGCGGCACAGGCACTGGGTGCCGATGTCAAAGTCGCAACTGCTCCAGATGCGGCCAGCCTCGTTGGCAAATCATCGACATCCGAAAGAGCAAACATTATTTGAATTTTCGATCTCGCATAGCTTGGATTGCTGCCACCACTATACTTCTCAAAAACGTCGTCGGATCCTGCAATGAGGTTGCAAATCAACTCCATTGCAGCTCTTCGAACAAGGTTGTGGTCCTCCAGCAATAGTAGTTCTACCTTTTGCAGAAGGCCATCGGTTTTCGCAATGCGTGTAGCGATTTCAGAGCCTTGAGAGGAGAGGTTTGTAAGTGCCATCATGGATTCAAACCGTTGTAGAAGTGTCGAAGAGGAGCTTTGAAGCATCAAGGAGAATGGACGGATAGCATCAAATATTGCTCCTTCATTCGGACCGAAGACCTGAATCGGAGAGGATGTTATCGCCAGTTTAGCAAGCGCCTGAATTGCGTCGAGGGCGGTAGATTCAAGAACTGGGGCCGAACTGTTGGTCTGGGTAGCAGGGGGTAAGCAATTCTTGATGATGTGCATCAGAACCTTGGTGCCCCCACTTTGTAAAACCCTGCCACGAGTTTCTTTGTCTTCTACAATGCTGAGTAATGCTTTCGCCGCCAATGTTCGGACGCCTGACGTGTCTGTCCGAATAGCTAATGTGAATATATCCAGCATATTGGCTTTTATCATTCGTCGAATTCGTGCTCTGACATGGTCATCATCATCGAGAACAGATGGAAATTGCGACGTTGTGCTAGCATTAGACGCGTTGGCCATTTTCTGAAGCTTCTCAATCTGCGCCTGCTCTTCTGTCAGACGAGGCCGATATAGGCATAAATTTGACACGATAAGCAGTATGCCAAATCCGAGAGTTGTAGGTGGGCTGGAGGAAGAAGCAGCTTTGCGAGTGGGGATGAGGGTGAAAAGTCCTTTCAAGAATGCAATGTCCTGCGATAGCTGCTCCTTGATAGCTGGATCAACGCTGAGGTATGCCAGACCCTCTACTGCATCTGACGTCGAATTTTCATCACCTCCCGAAGTAACGATAGCTTTCATTGAGGCAGCCAAGTCTCCGTCCTTCCGGCGCCCAGCCCTTGGCTGTACGTCTGCTGCTGCGACTCCTGCGTTATCGAGAGCAGTTCCCTTTGACAACTTTATAAGAGCCGTAGTCGCTCCAACACGAGTAGTTGTGTCCAATGATTTCTCGGAGGTGAAGTCAAGCCATCTAATGGCCTGTGGAGACATACTGCCGCGACAAGACTTGTGTCCAGCAGCTTGAGAAAGTAACTGCGCAACACCACCAGCTAGCTCTTTCGAAGGTGTAAGGTCTACACTGTCCATGATAGACTCTAGCACGCCATCTTGCTGGAAGATAGAGGAAGCAGATTGCCAATCCACTTGGAAGAGAGCAGTTAGGAAGGACACGCCGGAGAGAAGAATGCTCTCTTCTGTGTCCGCAAGTCGATTGAGTATCGAAGGGCCAAAAGCCCGGACCAGTTTCTCTGTACTAGAGGCACCATCTGTACTCTGGGTCGTGGATGCGTTCCTGACGCCTTGGCAGAATGCAGATAGAGTGAGGAAGGCCTTGGAACGATCATCGGTTGACTTGGACGGTAGAAAAGCAGTAATCAGATAGGCTAGCTCGTCTGGTAATCCACCGGAGCCACTCTTAACGTCTTTCGCCTCCTCCTCCAATTTCGCCATAGCTATGTAGGTGGGGCAATGGTTGAGATGCGATGGTGGACTAAAGGCACGACTCGGAGCAGTGTGTTTTTGTCTTCGATCACTGCTTGTGACTTGGATCAGAATTTGCCAATCTACTTTCAAAAACTCCTCTCATGGCTAGTTCCAGCATAAGTTCCTCACCCGTGCTGGAATCTAGGGCACCTACTATCCAGTCAGGGGATCTCGTTCTTCTGAGAATACCTAATGGCGACGTCAAAGGCGTCAAAATTGAAAAGGACTCGTGCGCCCAATTTCAGTCTCTCGGGAGTTCCACAGTTGATAAAAATGCAGCACAATCACCATAGGAAGGCTCGGCTCTTTCTACGCAAATCAACTTGTTGATAAACCATATGGATTGACGCTTGAAATTTTCGACAAGCAGTTGAAGATTGTGCCGCCTCGCACTTTGCAAGAAGTCGGTAAGACACCTCACGTCTTTTCCTTGCCTGAATTATAACACGTCTATAGAGGATACCGAAGCTACCAATGAGCTCATCAACGACGGCGAATTCGTACAGCCGCTGACGATAGATGAGATACAGAAGTTGAAGGCTTCTGGTGTACATGTTTCAGTGCGTGTGATCACCCTAAGTTCGCAATTTTATGAAATTGACACGATGATATTCAGGATATGATCAAAATGCAGATAGAAGCACATGCCAATTACCAGTTGAAAACAGAATATAGCAAGGAAAAGTACAAGAAACGCAAGGAAGAAAAGTGTGTACATGTTGGACGGCGTGTGCAATGCTTCAATGCTGACATGTCGCATAGGTATTCTAAGTCATTTACGACAATAGAACCGACACTATTCAATGTCTGTGATTATTGGTTTAATAAGGATCGAATGCGCATTCGGGACCTTCGCCCAGATTCCTTGTCTCAATTGTTGAACCTGGCAAACATTCGACCGGGGGGACGATATCTTGCTGTTGACGATGCCTCAGGGCTTGTCGTAGCCGGCATGTTAGAACGCATGGGAGGTTTGACACACTTTCTCTTGCTCTGGGATTTGACTAACACCTACCTCAGGTCAAGGACGACTCTTAACTATCTGCGACACAGATTCGCCTCCAGCATACCCCGTAGTCGCCAATATGAACTTCAGGCCTCATGTTACATCCGGTGTTCTCGTGTCTCTGAATTGGGCGACATCTGAAGAGGACTACACCCCCAGCAAGTCCTTCTACCTGCATTGGCTAGAATATCATTTGAACTATGTTTCAGTCATTCCCCCGTCAGACATTCCTCAAGATCAGATAAGATCCGAGAGACAGAAGTCAAGGCTCAACAAACGGAAAGCCGTCACAAGTCTTGTCACTGGAACGAGAGATGAGTTGTTTCGTGGGGAGTTTGATTCGTAAGGATACCATGCAATTACTATACCCAGCTTCTCACATCTTAGCAACCTCTCAGCCTCGTTGTTGCTAGTGAATATGATCCATGGTCCATTCTAGAACGGCTTTCCCCCTACATCGCAGGATCCGGGTCTGTTGTTGTGCACAGCCCGCATATACAGGTGGGTTTCTATCGACTCGAGTTGTTGCTTCATTTCACCGTTGTACTGATAGGTTTTGACTGACCTTCAAACACAAATGCGGGCGGCATCGCATTATCTTTGTCCAAATGTCACAGAATCGTGGTTACGCCAATATCAGGTTCTACCTGGCCGAACGCATCCCACGATGATGACGTCAGGTTCTGGGGGATATCTTCTCCATGCTTTGAAAATGTACGTTCAAAGAATATCATTACAGTCATTAAGTGAACATCGTTTTGCTAGCTATGATGACCCAAATGCGTCTTCTGTCATGATGCATCGCCATCACAAACCCAAAAAGGCCAAAATAGAGGCTTCAGAGGCTTCACTCGCATCTGAGGGTGTGTCTACTTCAGCAGTTGGCACTTCAGCCCAAGGGGTAACTAGTATAGAGGCCTCATCAGATACGAGCATGTTAGATGTGGGTCAAGCAGCCCATTGAACGCAGGGATTTTGAGATGGAACATATCACAAAAACTTTCAAAAACCTGGACCTGGGATCTTTTCAGGAAATAATGTGGCAAAAACCTAAGAACGCGTGTCTTTAATCGTGTTCAGTAGGACAAAGATACGACGGTACCTCATCAACGATGGTATATGCAATATGTTGATTAAGGCGTCGGTTTTGCAGGACCGCGAACATCCTTCTTGCTCCACGACGTGCATTTGTTCTTCCGATCATATTGGCAGCGAGGTCTGTACCAAAGATTACATGTGATATGCGAAGATGGTAACATTTAATTTGACATACCAGGGACGAGAGAAGAGAGTTTCCGGTTAGCTTCGTCACGAGTGGCCAACTTCTCCTCGTAAGAGCGAGGGGTGCCTGCCGGCTTCAGTTTTCCCCCAGGCCAGAGTCCATCTCGCAAAAGCTTGATCAAGCTCAAGAGACGTGGCTCATCAAGGTATGTTTTCACGTAATCGCGGATTTTCCTGGGTGGCCATGAGACGGAGACAAGGAAGTTGAAACCGACATGATTTACTAACCATTCAATAGTCCCTCCAAGGACTTGCTGTAAGATGATGACAATTGCTTGCCTTCGGAGCCAGTTGTTTTGCTTGTTGAGTTCAAAAACCGCCAACACAAAGTCACAAATAGGAGACGAGAATGTCGATGTACTTGTTTCCCCTTCCAACGGTTTCAGGTCTCCAGAGAGTTGCAAAAATGCGGCATCAGGAGAAGCTCTGCCACTCGCATTAAGAGCTTGTGCAACGAGGTCCTCATCATGAATGCCCGAGCCGACTATCCCCGCGAATTCAGCTGCTTGCCTAGTCAGACGCTGGATCATGACATCAAGCATTGAGGGCCCAAAAAACATATCGTCGATGCTTTCTGTGACCGAACGATAGACGTGACGGACCAGATCTTTCCCGGAGAACGAGGATTCTTTAGGAATGGCAGGAGTTTGGGATGCAACAAAGGGGGAATCACGGGAAAGAAAGGCACGGAGTTCATTGCTTTCACAAACAATGGGTATAGCAACGACATTCTGTTTACTTGTCAGGTTATGTATCATGCAAAAATAAAAAAGTTGATACATACCTGGAGATATTTTTCCAGTCCAATCCTTCGTGTATCGACGAAACTTCCGGAAAGAGCGGTGACAAGTCTCTTTCCTGGGAAATCCAAATTACGGACAAGTCCATACCGTTCCCGCAGTTTATTGTGTAGATTAAAAAACTCGTTGTATCGTCGGGCAACCACCCATCCTGAAGCATGTCCACCGTCTGGCGCAAGTTGTTGGATTTCCACCAGATATCGCACAACAGATTTACCCTCTTCCTCGCCCACTGTGGAACTAACAATCGACACCTTTGTCCGGTCAGAGACCAATCTATTGGCAGACTCTTGCTGTTCGTACTGTTGCTTCTGGAATTTGAGTTCGCGCAAATTTCTGCTCATTGCCGACTTGGACTTTACAAGGAGCCTGAGTTCCTGTGTATCACCCGTCAACTCGGCCTTTTTAATCAAAGTGTCGAGCATCAAATCCTGGGCCTCCAAGTTCGTAATGTTATCTCCTAGACGCGCAATTTCGTACGACAGTTGTAGGTCGCCAGGTGCTGCTAGCTGGAATGGTACGTGGCCATCTTGAACCTCATCGACCACTGTGTCGTCTGCATCTACGTCATCAATTTCTTCGTCGTCGTCTTCATCATCGTCAAACATCCCTCTCCGCCTTCCGCTGTCGTTGGAACGTATACTTTTGGAAGCCCTGCCTGAGCCAGTCGATTTAGCCCGTCTGGATGGCACGTCCATTTGCTCCTCTTCAAGGGCCATAATATCAGTCAGTGCAGCATGAATCGCCTCCATCCTCTTTTCTTCTTCTCTTTGCAATTTATCCTCCGGGTCATCAAATAGTGGTGGTCGTGTAGGCTCAGAGTCCGGATCTGTCACAGGAGACATCAAGACCTCTATGTTTGACGGGGATGGCCTTACTTCTGGGCGAGTAAGATTTGATCCCGTAGAACGATGAGAACTTCCACTTGCTGTGCGTTGCATGACGGGTCCAATGGTAGGTTCGCTGGGGGTAGGAGAAAGGTGGGATGAATGAACCTGTTTGCTTTGACGAGGAATAGGACTTGAATATTCCTCAGTTGGGGTGAATTGGGGGCCGAAGTCGGTGTCACCCATAGCACGGAACCAAAGTTCGGACCTCTCAAATTCTTCGAAATCCTGCTCCATCTCCTTTTCAACTTGTCGTTGAGCCAACATGACACTCCTACGGACTTTGCGCTGTGTCGCTGATGTAGGCGGTGATTGGCTCTCAGCAAAAGCACGAATGACATCGATGTGTTTCTTTGAAATCGATGCTAGCGTTGGGTGAAGTGCAGAACGAGAAAAATAAAGATCATTGATCATGGATATGTCTTCAGTGACTGTAGGTGAAGAGGAAGATGTATCTTGCAACCGTTCATCGTCATCGTCCTCGGAGCCTGAATCGACTGATTCCAGGGGGTTTTTGAAGCTCTCCACGGTGAGCCAAAATTGAACAAGTAATGACCTATGGCGGCGATCCATAAACTCCATAAAATAAGATAGGGAGCTAGGGTTCCTGAGGACGTCGCGAAGAGTTAAACCTGATTTCTGTGTAGGCTCATGATAGGATATTCTCTGGCAAGATAATCAACAGCGAACGCTTCTGTGATACCAGAAGAAAGCTTACATGAACATGATCATCATCACCCCCAAGCACAACAATTCTTTCCTCAACTCTACGTTTTGCAGTATAGAGGCGATCAAGGAAGGCCACCACATCTTCGGTTTTCTCGCCATTGATCCAGTCATCCTTTTCATGGTTTGCTTCAAACAGAAGTTGAGGAAGGAGATTTGTTGATCAGACATCAGAATGACTCACCAAGAAGTAACCTAGTTCTCCGAATTTCACCAACGACGTCATTCTTGAGTCTTCGTGCATCCAAAAGGGACGAACAACGATTGATACTCCGAAGGAACGACTCAAACTGCCGCAGGTCTGTACGAATCGTGATAAGTTCGGTCGTTGCTGGCAGAGCTGTTTGCACTCGGGGCTGTGATCGAGGAGATTGCGCCTCCAGAACATTTCGAACTTTTGTGATCAATTTCCTGTCCAATATTTGGTCAATATTCAGAGACGAACCAGCGACAGGGCCTACTGTTGGTGTATAGCTGCACCTGCCTAACGATCACTTAGCTCTCGGAAGACTGAGCAAGTGACACGATCTGCTCACCACTTGGTCGATGGATCGGTTCCAGAAATCAGGGTCTGAAATCACATCCATTACTGGCTGCAATACAGAGCATACGATAATCTCCCGCACAACGACCTTGAGTGCCTGGCTCTGTGCTTCTACGTCCGGTAAAATGTATGGTAGGGCTTTCTCCACCAATTGTCGTAGATGAATCTCTTCTGTTTGCTTCGTGAATGTCGTAGAGAGATTTTCAATGGCCGGATGTAGCTTTCCTCCTTTTCCGGAGTATCTGCTAGCCAATAATAAATCAAGTTCTTCGGACTGGGTTAACTTGCGTTCCAACCCAGCTCCCCTCAATGCGACCTCAGACTGGCGATACTGTTCGATGTGCGCGGTTATTTTGGGAAGAATTCTTTTAACCAAAAGTGCAGAAAGATCGATGGTGGAAGCACGGTCGAGTATACGTCCCAGTGATTCGTGTAGGAGGGAGGAGACGGCCATTGGAAACGATGGTGACGACGAGATATCTTTGTACCAAACCAGCACAAAGTCTCGTACTATCATGATGAGGATATCGTTTATTGCAGAGGAAACGTGCGGCGCATCTGGACATAATGGCGGGAAGGATTGTGGGGTGTTCTGTGACCATCTTGATCTGGTGAGAACGGCCTGCCAGGCTGCAGGGGTTGAGAACGCGACAGGACGAGCTGCATGGAGTAGGCCGTTTGTAACAATTGCTCTTTTGTCGACAAGGTAGCCAAGGAATAGGTTCAAGCATAGAAAGAGAAGAGCGAGGAGAGTGAGGAGCAATGGAGAAAGCAGGAAGAGGAGAAGCGGGGATGAAACGATACGGAAAACGATGGGTAAGACTACAGCGAGGACGCCGACGAGGACGACGGTCCTAATACTGAGCGACGTACTCATGGAACAGTCATTGGGTGATCCTCCCCTCGTCTCCAGTGTCAACCCGTCTGAGCTCACTGTCATTGCACGTGAGTCGTAATAATACCCCCGAATGACCGGACCAAAATTGAAGTTTATATTGCCTCTCTTCCCCGGGCACCACCGTTGTCTTCAATTTCTACCCCTCGAAAATGGCTTCAGCGACGACCGCGCAGCGCAAACCAGTCGCCATTTCCACAGGGGAAGGCTTTGTCTGTGGTGGTATCGCTGCCTGTACTGCAGTGTGTACTTACAGCCAAGCATTGATATAACTCGGGATATTGATGCCCTCTGACTCTCCTTGCCATCTTCTTCAACTAGGTGACCATCTCCAATCCTGCCGAAGTTGCAAAGACGCGTCTCCAACTCCAGGGTGAGCTCGCAAAAGGTGGTGGCGTCAAGGTCTACAATAACGCATTCGATGTCCTGCGGAAGACATACGCAAATGAAGGATTGCGAGGTGTACAACGAGGTCTAGGTCCTGCTGTGAGTCGTGGAGAATTATGGATATCCCGTGTTTAATTCTTCACCTAGTACGCATACCAGGTAAGGTAATTGTTTGAAGCACCCGCCTAGCTCTTGACATGCAATCCAGATTCTTTTGAATGGATCTCGCCTTGGTGCGCACTATTCTTTTCCCTAATTACATTGGATACGACCTGACTACATTGTACAGGGTTTTATGAGCCCTTTAGACACAATATTAACCATTTCTTCGGATATTCGGCCGACGAACAGGTTCCATTCACTTCTGTGCTTGCTGGTGCTACGAGTGGTGCTGTTGGTGGTAGGTGCCTCGATTGCGCTTGAAATGCTCTTCTACTTAGTTTTGTCCCTCGCAACAGCCTCATTGGGAAACCCACTTTTTCTGATCAAGGCTCGTATGCAGGCATGTAGACGCCCAGTCATGTCAAATATGCGTTTGAGATCTAATTCACCTCGGTAGGCATACTCCCCTGCATTGCCTGTTGGAGCACAACATTATTACAAGAACTCTTTTGATGCACTATCGACAATCTTTCGGGCCGAGCGATTTCGAGGTCTTGTCCGTGGCATAGATGCAGCTATCTTGAGGACTTCTATGGGCTCTTCGGTACGTGAATACAACCTGTACTGTATTCTTTCTTCTGATCACTCTGGCTTGGTAGGTACAACTTCCTAGTTATAACTTTACGAAAACCCAACTGGTGAAAAACGGTATTCTTCCTGCTGATAGTACATGGACATTCCTCCTGAGTAGCACGATATCTGGGATGTGCGTTGTATGTACTATCCGCGTCAATCATAACATGTACAGTATTCTGATATTATTTTCTAGTGTCTAGCGATGCAACCGGCAGATACAGTGCGCCACCTCGGTTTACAGCCAATTCTTAATCACTCACCACCGCGTAGGCTTTGACGAGAATGTATAATCAACCAACAACGCGTACCCCTGACGGCAGGCTGCAGGGCACCCTCTATAGAAACCCAATAGATTGTTTATGGAAGACTTTCAAGGCAGAGGGAGTTCGTGGATGGTATAAGGGTACGGATTTTTACCTCCCATACTAACAAGCTCACAGTGCTATATAGGCTCCACGGCACACTTCATGCGTATCGCCCCTCACACGTAAGTGTCCAGGCCTGCCCTCCTCATATCGAATGCCAGCTCAACCTTCGGTCCCTTTGTAGAATCATCACACTGACTATGAACGATATCATTGTTGGGCTTTACAAAGACTTCAAGCGGGGAAGACAGCGGGATCTTGACGACTGATACTTGAACTATTTCTCTCTGCATGTACACATTAACATACGAGTGGTATTTGCATAAATATGTTAGGCTCCGCACAGTACTCGCATTGCTTTGATAATGCTGATTTCTTCGAGGAGTCCGATGTAAACTTAAGAGCTTGATGTGAAACCCTACTCAGAATACGATGATTGGAATGATATTGACCAGGCGAGGATTATCAAGAATGATAGGTATGCTAAAGAGTGACGACATTATAGGTAAAGGCGAAAGGTCGGCATATACAAAAAGTTAAAAGAGAGTAGAGCGAGAGCTATCGCAAAGAGAGTTGAGAGAGTTGAGATGCTTGGATAATCGTCAAGTGTCGCTGTGGTGAGATATAATCAAACACAGATATTGGGATATGCACGAGTAGTTGGGTTCCTCGGAATCCAGCCGTTGGCCAAACCAGCCTGGTAGGACCACTCATCGGCGATTTCAGTCTTCCATGTCCACTGAATCCAACCTTGACCCTTCTCGTATGTACTGGTTTGGGCCTCCCAATACTGTCGCAAGAAAGTCTTATATTCTGAGCTGAAGCTTGACGCCTTTCCTGTCAGGCCAGTGCAGCTACCAACGCGAGGGGATCCAGGGAAGGTTCCGTCGTAGCGAGCACCTTTACCGCGGCCATTGAGATACTTCGCACAGTCCGTGGCAGCAGGGGTCCATTCGCCAACTACAAGCCATAGGCTGAAGGAGGACAGCGAAGAGGCTCTTGAGCAGGCATTCTGAATATGTTCTTCATTGGACCTAGCGTTCTCCTAAACAGTTGTCAGTGACTAAACGTTCCTCATACTTTCATCATAGCTCACGGCATCAGAGAACATCTGGTAGATGTGGATATCCATCATGACACCTTGCCAATTGGGTGACGGCATAAACCCTTGCCAATAGTTAAGGCCTTGGAATGCGTCCGAAATTACGAGCACGGTGTTGCTCTGCTGTGAGGTACCGTACGGATAACTGAATGGTTGGGGTATTAGTATTGATCTTATTGTGATAACAGAACAGTTTACCGAATGTTTCCATAACTATCATGCCAATACTGATTGTCTATTTTAGACTCTCGCAGTTTTCGCAATGCAACATAACAACGCACTTGTTTTGTGACACTAAGCATCTGGGAGCCTAGAGATCCCTTAGGTCTAGAATCTCAAGTATTGATACGCATGCTTACGACAAGTATAATCTGACGTACTCATTCAAAGCAGCAATGGCTGAAACAACAGAAGTCTGATCCTTGTAGGTATTAGCAAGTCGCTTGATGATTGCATTGGTACGATCGATGTTGGACTGAGATTTATACCACGATCTGAACAATGTGAGCATATCAAAGAGTACCAACAAGGATCATTGGGACTCACGGGTCGTTCGTCTTCTGACCGGAATTATCAAATCTGTGTAGCTAGCTGTTAGTCTGGCCTACAAGGATGGGAATCAGATCGCCACACGGACCCATTTTGGCTGCCTGGGACACCTGCCGAGAACATTAGGACATTGCCATTTTGAACGGACGAGAGTCGCACCATGCAGGTCAATCATGACTTTGATTCCATATTTCCCTGCCCAACTTACTGCCTTGTCAAGGTAGGGGAGTTGTCCTTGAATAAATGGCTCGCCACCGGAAACATCGAAAGCCCAGTAGCCTATAGGCAAGCGGACATGGTTGAGTCTGTTAGAAGATATTAGATATGCATGCTGTCGGACATAACCATTTCGCACCCAGCTGCTGCAATAGCCTGGAAGTCGCTTTCAGTGATCCAAGTATTCCAATGGTTTTGGAGGACTCCGAGGGCTTTTGCATGATCCTGGTACTGCCCAAAGGTATACTCGTCGACGATACGGGAGTCACCGGTGTTGTCAAACAATGAAGGAGTAATCCATGGCTATTGAAAAGATGAATACAACAAAAACCAAAAAGAATGGAACAGACAGACCTCGAGGACAAGCCAACCACCAAGGTTTACGCCCCGTACTTTCTGAGAGCCATAGTTGAATCCAGGGACAACAGCAGCGAAAGATACAGAAACGACAGAAAGGCCGAGGAGGACGACGGCACGAAGAGAGGGCATGGCGAAGGGGATGGGGGGAAGGGGCGGTGGCAAAGCCTGGCTTCTTAGTTCATTCATTTATACATGGGCGTCAATGTACATAAACAGTCCATCATTCCAGCTGCTTCTGACGGAAAATTGGAGCGAACAAGAGAAAACCCAACTGATGTCAATTTTGCTCGCTCCAATTCTTTACTGGTGCCAGTCGAGCAAAACTATCCAAACATATATAGCTCCGGAGAGCAGGTCAGACCGAGCAGATGTTCAAGACGACAAAACTTGCTTCTACACAGCAGAGAAGCCTCCCGTGTAACATGCAAGAAACATGAATATGGTGTGTGTATTCGAGGCAGGGCAGTGGCGGAAAGGAGGCCATGTCCTGCCAAATTAGGGATACTGCAAATGGTCGCCCTTGACACCATTCTGCCGATGGAAGGATGCCCAGCTCGTTCTGAGGTCAGTTGTTACTTTTTCCACGTGTAACAGTCGTAGGACTGAAGAAAACGATCGCGTCGGTGTATGGGCTTGTATGGGCCATATGACAAATGATTCAGATGTTGACCCTGATCAGGACACTTTTTCTCCAGCCATTGACAATCATACAAGCATTGAAAGTATGAGGTGCGACTGGCAGTGCATTGAGAGAACGATGAAACACTGATGCTCGATGGGTAGCAGCGGTGATTGCTCTCCGCAAGGCGATGAAGACGATAACCGGCAACTACCGATGTGCATGGATAATTAAACGTACCACCATTCAATCCTCCCTTCATGCTTTAATGTCCACCACAATGTCCATCGATACGCTTCGCAAACGTTACCAAGCTGCTGGCCAAGAACATCTCCTCACTTTTTGGTCTCAACTCGATCACAAGGAACAGATCTCCCTTGCTGCACAACTAGACGCACTCGACATCGAACGCGTCAACCGCATCTACAATAAAGCCATCGGTTCAGAATCGGGTGCTTTGAGCCCCACGTCGCTCGCTGCGACAATTGAACCCCTTCCCAAGGGTGCATCGGAGTCAGTAGGAACTCCTCTTAAAGATGCAGAGTGGCGCAAGATCGGCTTGGATGCAATCGCTCGTGGAGAAGTGGGAGTCCTTCTCATGGCCGGAGGGCAGGGTACTCGCCTCGGCAGCGCTGCTCCCAAGGGATGCTACGACATCGGCCTACCATCTCACAAATCGCTTTTCCAATATCAGGCCGAGCGTATCGCCCGTTTGCAAAGCGTTGCCGAAGCAGAGTCCAAGAAACCTGCAGGATCTGTCATCATCCCCTGGTATGTTATGACCAGTGGACCAACTCGCCATGCAACAGAGGACTTCTTCAAAACGAACTCTTACTTTGGGCTGGATCCTACAAATGTGATCTTTTTCGAGCAAGGTGCGATAGACGTCTTTGGCTGTTCATCTGCCCACTTATATGCGCGTAGGTACATTGCCTTGTCTTGCCGATGATGGCTCTGTCTTTCTTGAGACACCTTCACGTGTCGCTGTCGCCCCTGATGGCAATGGCGGCCTCTACGCCGCAACTCGCTCCCCCATTTCATCTGCCGACAAATCCCGCACCGTTCTCTCCGACTTGGCGACCCGGAAAATTCTCTATGTCCATGCGTACTGTGTCGACAATTGTTTGGTGCGGGTTGCCGACCCCGTCTTCCTCGGGTATTCCATTCAGAAACAGGCCGACTGCGCCGCGAAAGTTGTGCCAAAAGCTACCCCCACTGAGTCTGTTGGCGTCGTCGCATATCGGGACTCCAAATTCAGTGTTGTAGAGTACTCAGAGATTACGAAGGAACAGGCCGAACGTCGCGATCCTGGAACTGGCGAGCTCTCGTTCCGGGCGGGAAATATCGCCAATCACTTCTACACCACAACATTCCTTAATCAAGTCGAAGAATTTGAGGAACAGCTAGCGTTCCATATTGCGCGCAAGAAAATTCCCTATGTCGATCTGGAGACTAAGCAAATTGTCAAGCCGAGCAAAGTAAACGGCATGAAGCTTGAGATGTTTGTGTTCGATGTCTTCCCGTTTACCGACAACTTTGCGGTATTGGAAGTGGCGAGGAATGAAGAGTTTAGCCCTCTGAAGAATGCACCTGGTACAGGCTCTGACGATCCACAAACCAGTCGTCGTGACCTTCTTGCACAGCACAAGAGGTTTTTAGAGGATGCTGGTGCAAGTGTTCAACAGGGCGTAGAGATCGAGATATCTCCTCTTGTTAGCTATGCCGGTGAGGGACTCGAGAGCGTCAAAGGTAAAATCTTTACGAAGTCGGGATACGTAGAAAATGTGGAGGAGTTGGATGCATTGGTGTAATCACCGTCCTTGCTTTTAGACTTTTCCGTTCTCTGTAGCCACACCATGGACTCTTGCTGTCACTGTAAAACGGACTTATCTTCGGACGTGTAATGTGTAATGTTTTCACACTGCAAAAAGGGCACACTACGCGCGAGGCAGAAAGGATGCAATTAACGCTTTCAACCTCCTACAGTTCCATCAGCTACTTTTTTCGTTCCTCGAGGACCTTTCCTTTCCAGCTCTTCTCGGAGCGATGCAAAGAGACGCTGTGTACGTTCAGCATTGGGCTTTTGTATGATCTGAATTAGCTCCACTTTCAGAATATCGACGGAGGATGCGCGAGATATGCATACCTCTTTACAGCAGGCAATCAGTTTATCGATGAGCATAGTTTGACCATTCTGTGCCTCTTCCAATTCTTTTCTTATTTGCTGATTCTACGTTTGGGCAG
>JABAJT010009739.1:20607-51436 GCA_018850275.1 Tephrocybe sp. 9174TJB
AGGAACCTGAGAAACTGGGAAGCTAAGTGTCATGTGAGCAGACACATACCTCTTCATCTTGTTTGTCTGCCCGAGCTTTCTCGCCTTCGCTTAACTGTTTTTGCTCTGCAGCTCGGGCTCGGGAGAGTAGCACCTCTAATTCTTTGGACCGTATAACACACTCGAAGTGCTTTTCGCGAAGTTCGTACTGCCGGAGTACCTCTTTCAATCGTTCTCGAACACTTGAGAAGTCGATGTTAAAATGTTTGAGGGGCAAGGCAAAAGACGACGTACACCCCGTCGAAAATTTCCTCCAGTGTACGCACCACCCTGTTGTCACGTTAATGGAGATGCATGGTCATTGGGGGGAAAGCTTCACTCTTTAGGATTATCGTTCCAATTCTTGCGCAACTTCTCGCGATGGGGTTCTACATGGGTAGCCTGATTCGCCGAGTAGACGAAGATCAAACAGAATAAGCGAGCAGACGTTTCAAGTGACGCACCCATTCTTCAGGCCCAGGTCCCTCTGTCAAATCCATCATCTCTACAGCGAGGATTTCGTCCCCGTCTTCCATGCCTGCTTCCTCGGGGGTCTGCTCTGCATCAATACCTCTACCGTTATGTGTAAAGATGAACTGCATGGTCGGAACTGTAGTCGACCCTGTAGGCTGAGTACTTGCGACCTGAGAAGGCACAGCGCCGTCACCTCCCTTCTTACGAGTAGCAGGCTGGTCAAGTTCCATTCTGTCGGTCCATGCATCGAATAGCCTTGATAATTTGGTTTTGCGGGATATTTTGAAAAACAGTTCAGCGCGGTATCGGCAGACGACCTTTATTACAATGTCAGGCATTTCTCGATATTTAACGTCTTGCATCTTGGCTTTGTCCGCCCGCTTCGCTAAATCGTTCTTCATTTGTAGAAGCTGAAACGGATAGAATTTAAATTCCATGGACGCGAAATGGGCAGAACCCTTACCTCTTCCTGCGCTTCTTCGACACTTTGCGCTAGCCGTTTCCCGTCCTCCTAAATTATTTGTTAATTGAATAATAACCACAATCCACCCCTACTCACGCGTAGCCTCTTGTTGTCCTGCACCACGGATAAGCAATTGGTATTGCATAAAAACTTTGAAAACATACCTTCTGTAATTCACGAGCAAGGTTTTCCATCTTGGTCTTTGTCTGGTTGGCCTTGGTGAGCTGGCCTTTGGCTGATGGAACGATTATTACACCGAAAGATACAAGGCCTGGACATGTACTCGCCAGCATCCTTATCCTTCACAAGTTTCTGTTTCTCCTTCGCATGATCGCGTTCTAGTCGCTTGAGTTCCGCGAACTAATCGATACCCAGTTAGATGGAGAATGAGCGCACAGTCATGTAGGATCAAGGTTCACCAGTTCGATGTATTTAGAGTGGATAACAGCTTCTTCCATCCCTTTCACCGACTTGACAGCCTCCTCAGCTGCAAAAGAATTCGCTGGTGAACGCATTTGAAGGATAGTCGATAAGCTAACGCACCGAACCTTCTCTCTTCCTCCTCCTCGAGAACTTCCTCTTCTTCTAACGCAGCAATTCTGTTCTTTAGGCTTTCGTACATGGTGGCTGGGTCAACGGGCGCATCATTCCTCTTCTTTCCTTTTTGCGCATGATGATGATGGCCATTCGTCCCCGGCGTGTGGTTATGTGGTGGGTTGGAACGATTGGCTGGTGGAGGGTGGGTGGCATTGTTCTGAACGGGTGGCGTTGGTGGAACAGTGACGGGTGGGGGTGGAGCTGGGCCTGCTGGCGGTGGTTTCACTGGCCGTGAAGCGGACGTGGTTTGTGTGTGATTTGACGAGGTACCGTTCATCGCAGGAGGGCGGCGGATTTGAGAAACCCGACCAAACGTGACGGATGTTGAAAAAGTAAAGAGAAAATTCAATTGACGGTGGCACTTGAAAGCTTGATAGCTCACTTCCCCTCACATCATATTCGCTTTCTTCGCGTGGCCTTTGATGCAATTTTTCTAAAACATGGCATATATGGCATTGTCGGATTAAAGTACTGCAGCAATAGCGTTATGTCTAAAAACTCAGGTGCTTGACGTGTCTATTGCAAAGCGCAAATATACGGATCCGACAGAAAGCAATAGCGCAAAACCTGGCCAACGTCTCAAGATCGTGCACTTGCCATACCAATGTCGCATTGTAGCCACCATCCTTCTGAGTTCTCGTCCGAGTCCCTTGATTGTAGCGTGATCTGTGACGTATCACATCACGTTTCCTGTCACGCGACTAAACGCGTGGTGTTTGCATTGTGCTCAACAACTTTGCTGTTTCTTAATTTATCTCATCATCCCTTCACTCATGTACAGCCCTGGTGAGCTAGCATCAAACCCCATATCACATTTTTAACTGTTCAGCAGACACCTCGAGTTCACCGTTCAGCTCACCTGTCAGGAAGCGCCAACGCCTCTCCTCACCCACATATGACGGACAACTGGGAGACTTTAGTCAAGCAGACCTCGATGCATTCGATGAGTTTGATGCAGGACTCTCTCAATTAACACAAAAATCCAGTAGTCAGCCTTCAGAACATGTGCAACGCTATGCTTCAGGTCAGAGATTGAGGCATGCGTAGACGAAAGACGACTAACCCAAATAAAACAAACCCCCGTAGATGGTGCTCATCTCAACAGAAGCAATGCACATGAACTCACTGATGATCCTGACAATCCTTTCACGGCTAATTTCAACAAGGTTACTTCATTCGCGAACGCCTCCTCACTAACCTTCTCGGCCACATTCTCACCTGCTTCAGCCGTCTCCATTCCTGGATTTACCAGAGCATCAGCAATCTCTGTGAATGAGGAAGATATATCGCGAGATAGCGAACGCTCTCCATCACCTTCCGAACCCCCAAATCAGGATTACGACGCTTGGTTTCAACAAGCAGACATACCGCCTATATCATTTCAAACTGCATCATCCGCTGCACCCATATTCAAAACCCCAGCTATGGTTGGATTCTCAAAGGCATCGAATCAGGGTTTTCTTGCGCCCTCTAGTGCAGCTCTTGCCAAAGCCCAAGAGAAGATGAAGGAAATTTGGCAGGAATCCGATTCACCGGGTCCAAGAGTCTCTTCGACTACTTCCTCTGCTTCACCTGCTTCACCTTCAGAGAATGTCTTCATTTCTGCGTCAAGAGTCAAAAAATCTCCCGGTCGACCGATTTTGCAATCAGTGGTCAATTCCTCAGATTCCCTTGGCCTTGGCTCTCCCAGCACTCCAACGCCCGATGGACCCCGACCGCTTGCCCTGACTCTTGTCAGCAAAAATTCAAAACCCTTTAAGTCGCCTCTATTAGTGAGAAAGCCAACCATGCCAGCCGGAAACTTGGAAACTTCTCGAACGACTGCAATTACAGGCAACCGTTTGAGTGCATTTTCGACCGCTCGATCACAGCATCCACTTGCTTCAGCGCCTATCAATGCTCAGCCTCCTGAATCAAGAAGACTTACTTTTCCATCTATCACCACTCCTGCTCGCCACCCCAAGGCGCCGACTTTAGGCTCGAACGTCAAAAAATCCATTCCAACTGGTTTCGTCACACCATTTAAACCTGGCATGGCGCCTGGTCAGCCAGGCCGTTTGAAGCTCGAAGAAGCCCTCAAGGCCTCACAGTTTAAACAACCTCTACCAACTCAATCATCTTTGAAAAGGAAGGCGGACTGGTTAACGACTGAAAGGCCCTCGGATAAGGCGGGTCGTTCTGCATGGATTGGTGTCTTCAATCTCAGTAAGGCTTTGACACTTTTCTTTCGATATAACTGCTCATACGATCCTCCAGCTCCCCCTGCCAACCGTGAAACCCTGCAATCATCCGGGTTGATCCCTCAGCAATTCTCCGCTAGTGAGCTTGAGGCCATGGGAATGCAAGTAACCGTTTATTGAGGCGCGCTTCTTGCGACTCATCCTCTAATTCTAGAAACCCTGCCGAATTGTCGCAGATAACACCTGCCATGGCGAAATATTATAAATTTCATACTCCCGAAGCCAGTCCATTGCTTGCCCTCACATCGACACCACCTGTGATGCTTGGTCCTGAGCAGGCGTTTAATTCTTTGCTCGAAAACGGGTGCTCATTAGCGACACAAGATTGGGTGAACAATCACTGGGGTCTCATCTTGTGGAAACTTGCTGGTATGGTAGGCCTTGATCCTCAGCGAGAAAATATACCCAGTGAAAAACGCTGGTGCTGGGCCGAGGTTATGCGGCAGATGTTCTATAGGTACTAGTTAACGACCATGACTTTACCTGCTACTGACGTGATATTTAGGTACGAACGAGAACATAATCGGGCACAGCGTCCAGCACTTCGTCTAATCACCACGAGGGATGCACCTGCTGCTTATCCAATGATCCTCTGTGTTTCGGACATTTTCTGGAATAAGCATGTGTACTCAGAGGAGGGTGTGCTTCTTGAACCTCACCCCGAGTTGGAGGTGACAGATGGATGGTACCGACTGCGTGCCCGAATTGATGCCCCAATGGCTCGCGCTGTACGACGTGGTCACATTAGAATTGGTCGGAAAATCGCTCTCGCGGGAGCATACGTTTGTGCCTTTCCTCACGAAAAAATAACGGTCATCTTACCTTTTTCGAACAGTTATCTTCAGAGAAAAAAGATCCTTCCGAAGCCCTCGATGCCTATAATTCTGTCAATTTAGTTCTATCAGGAAACTCGACACACATGGCACCATGGCACGCAAAGTTGGGATTCCAACCAGGTCCTTGCATCTCCACACTACACAGCCTGACGCCAGATGGAGGAATGGCTGCCGCAATGGATCTCGTGGTTGTCAAAGTGAGAGTAACTCATGGCTGTTTATGTCGTGGCTTATAGTACCTCATGCACAGACGCACCCAATCGCATATATTGAACTTGTACCCTGCGAGGGTGGCTCACAGGCGCGCGATGGTCCTATGAACGCTAGTGAGGAAGCAGCAGCTCATGAAAAATGGAAGGTTCGTCGACATTTGCACCCATTGCTATTTCATCCTCAAGGTACCTCTAGAAACAATACGAAGTTGAAATGTCAAAATTACGACTGGAATATGAAAAGAGATGGGACAGATATGAGGGTTATCTGGACCGATTAGAGCGACGAGCGGGCGAGCAAGAGTTTAGGCCTAGTCAGGATGGTATGTGTGGGACGTCTTTTTTGTGGGCCGTCGTTATTGACAAACAATGAAACACATCTAGACTTCCCGCAGGATATTCTAGAGAACATGTATGATGAACTCGAGGATCCTGTGGAGGCTCCCAATGTTTTAGCTGGTTTGGGACGAAACGAGTGTGGGTCGTTAGCTCGGTTCGTCAGGGAACGCCTTGAAAAGGATAAGCTCCATGCGCTAGAGGACATGGAAAATGAATTACAGGTCTAGTCTTTTGGTGTCGAATCTATCTGTAGGTGCTGATAAACAAGCTTTGCAGCACACCTGCCCTCCACGAAATGTCAAGAACTTCAGGATAATCGTTGTTCAGGATGCTCGTACTGCGAAGTATCCCGGAAACCGCAAAGCTCTTTTGAATGTCTGGGATGTTCTTAGCCTATCATTCTCCGAGGGTGCATCTCCGGGTTCTTTTGAAATTGGGCAGCGATTTATGGTATGCCTTCAAGAGTATAATATTAATCGTCCTCGGATTGAATTCTCTCTAGGTCACAAATCTGAAACCCACCCACCAGAAATCGTGGATGGGTCATGAGCCTAATGCTGAGGTTTATCTTTGCACCGGACAACATTCACGATGGACGCCAATAAGGGCTTAATAATGGTGTAATATGATTATGAGTGGTGTATGTGTAACAAATGAGGGTTCCAATGCACCGGATAGCATGGATTAGATAGCTTAGCAATAAATGATAGCCTTCATGGCCCAGCAGCTACGCTGTATTTTTCAAAGACTTCCTTCCAGTCACCAGTTTCGTCATGGCCCATACAAACGACGGTGGGTTTATTACCTGACTGAGGACCGAAGACACGTGTTGCGACTCGGCGAATGTCCTCGGGCTTCACGCGGTCAATTTTATCAGTCATTTCCGTGACGGGTACCCTTCGGCCGTGAACCAAAACCTAATACAAGAGTCAGAGTCGATTCGTGAGGCCGAGTGAAAAAAATAATAACCTGACGACCAAGGTCCTCAACTTCAACCGAGCGGCTCTCTAACGCCATCATCAAACTAGACTTAAGTTGATTCCTGGCCCGTGAGAGCTCTTGCTCTGGGATGGGGGTATAAAGAAGTAAGCTCAGTTGATGGACAAGATGTGGCAATATTTGGCTAGGTGTATTGCCCCCTCTGAGCCCAGATGATGCAGGAACGAATGAAGCGAAGAGGCCGAATAATGATGAATCAGTGTATATGTGGTGGAATGAGGCGCAATGGTCAACTTGAGCAAAGTTGTTCAGGATATGGGTGTAGAGACGGGAGTACATGCCCTTTCCAGGACCACCTAAATATGGATAGCTCAGATTACAGGGATGGGCGGGTAAAGGGGAGACACATACCGGCAGAGAAACTGCCTCCTCCTCCAAGAAGTACTTGCATGGTGGCAAGGGCGTAGATGTCATCATCATGGATACCTACACCCTCGAATGCAATATAGAGGTGGTTAAATTCCTGGCCAGGATCGGGAATGAAGAGATGGCCGCCTGTATACGTTGATTCTTGTGAGGTGGAGTTGGGGAAAAGGTAAGAAGCGGCACGAGTGAGGGACTTGGAGATAGAGGGTGAAGACGACGACAAAATGTGTGGCGGGACAGTGGGAGAGGTCCGTGTTTGGGAGCTAAGCACTGGGACCGATTTAAGCGACGAGAAGTACTTATCCGCGAGCTCTACCAGCTCTTGGTGATGCATCCCAGCACCTGCGATGACCATGCTCTCGGGCCTATACCAATCCTTCATCGCATTGCGTAGTGTTGCACTGTCAATGGACTCGACGCGCTCAGGTGGGCAGAGAAGAGGGTTTCCTAGGCCTCTACGATTATATGCAACATTGTGCAAAACCTCTGGCAGAATCATGTCAGGCTTTGCATGTATTTCTCGGTTCTCGTAGAACGCTGCGTCGCGCTGAGCAAAAATTTCCTCTTCCAAGAAAGACGGATTGAGCACAGTGTCAGATATGAGGGACACGGCCTTTGGTGTTGCATGGTTGAAATGAGAGGATTGGTACATAATGGACTCGCGTGCGGACGAACACAATATTTGACCACCTAGTGATTCGACGGCAGACGACATGGATTCGGCGGTGTGATTTGATGTGCTCTGAGAAGCTTTGAGACAACTATGAAAGTATGATAGACGGATAACGTGCCTTGAATGCCATTCTATCGAGGAAATGGCTTACGCCAGAGGTCTCTGGAGATTCATAGCGCGAGCCAGCGTCTATGTAAAGGCCCACGGAGGAGAAATGGCCTGGAGTTGATTCTGTTGCGACACGAATTTTGTTTGGAAGGGTTGTTATCTGTACATTTGGGAGGACTGCAGTCGACAGAGCGCGCTTGCCCTTCTGGAGGAGAGAACGATGCATGGTGGTATGTCAGGAAAAGTGAAGGATAACGTGACGCGGCCTTGCAGTCACGCGGTTCTAAATTTAACGCCCGCTCGATATGGCAGCTGTCGAAACTCCTCTTCCTCTCCTTGCCTCTTGCTCTGCCTTGCTGCGCACCCAGGGTTCCTCTTCCGGACTGCCTAGGACTGCCTCTGCTGCCATGTCATCCGGACCTCATGTCTATCATGGATCACTCCTCTCGTCAACCCTTTCTCATAATCATGATCATTATCACGTGGCGTACCTGCGAGCAGGTGTGTCTTAAAAAACTCTCCTCCATTCATCTCTTGTCGTCCGGTCTATCATGGCCAATATCTCCTCTGCCAACCAATGGCTATTTAAATCAGGTTTTTATGGTCCAGTGACCGCGACTTTGGACTGGTGCGAAGTATGCCGCCTTCCTTCGCATCTCATCTGCCGTCTTAACCTCCTCTAAAGGCCAATCATCAATTCTCTCACTACATTGCCGAAATGGCAAACTCCTTCTCCAATTTGTTCACCATATCACTTGCCGTTTTCGGGGCACTTACAGCCGCTGGTCAGTCCTTACCCTTGCGTTATGTTGCTGGCTACATGGTATGTACAATAGTATCTCCGATCCCTTCAAATCTGACGCACTCCCAATAGGGAATAGCTTTGGTTGGCCTTGGGAGTTTTGCCTTTCACGCAACTCTACTCTTCCAGGCCCAGCTAGCTGATGAGCTTCCTATGATCTATGTTGGCTCAATGAGCCTCTTCTTTCTATTCGACGATAGACCTGGGTACGATATTAAGGCGGCGCGCAGCAGGGCCCTCATTGCCCTACTCGTTGCCTTTGATGTGGTGTTTACCTGGAGCTAGTGAGTCGTTATTACTTTATCATCTTGAGTGTTGCTATTTTCAGTGGCACTTACTTCACTCAAGTATGGTTTATAGAAATCCGGTGTATCATCAGATCATTTTTGCTTCTATCGTTCTGGGAACCGCTGCTCGTGTGACTTATCTCTTGAAATGGTCCGATCGCACTTCAAATATCCCGGACAAGACCAAGTACATCATCGGAAAACTCTTCAGCAGTGGCGCCGCGATGTTTGCCTTTGGCTTTTTTATTTGGAATTTAGACAACATTTTTTGCGATACCCTCACACGCTGGAAGGTCGCTGTTGGCTGGCCCTACGCTTTCTTACTTGAAGGCATGTGCTTCGTGGATCCTAATTGACATACTTTTCTAACCAGAGAACACTATATAGGTCACTCTTGGTGGCATGTTTTCACTGTGAGTGACGACCTACAATCCAAACACGGGGAAAACTAATTAGATTTAAGGGTGCTGGGACATACTTCATGTTCATTGGAATACAATGTAAGAACCTCCCCCCAAATTCTTTTGTCTGTGAAGCCCTAATTAAAATATCTACCATGACAGATCTGTAAGGGCATTCAAGAACAGTCTTGATTCGCACACTGACTTTCCGTAGTAATCTCTGCTGCAAGGATGATCACCGAAATTACACCCTTGGATATACCATGGGCCTACCCCATGTTTTCCGTGTGGAGAAGAGGAAGAAATAGATGTCGACCTGTTCATGTATTCTTGTACCAATCTCACTGCATGTATTGTAGGATCAATAATCATTGGAACGCATTGTGGGCGCTGGCCAAAAGATTTTTCTTATGAGTGGGGTAGTGTATTGTCTAAACTGTATCCGAGTTGTAGCCTAAGCGTCTAGCACCTCCCCAACAGTCCACCTCTTGAAGTCCACAACAGCGACACCATCCTCTCCCATTATATGTGCTAAAGCCCATTTTTGTAGCACGACTTCAACCTTGTCGTTGGGGTTATCAGGGAACATCATGAAATCCTGGTTGTACAGAGCTGTGTCATCCTGTCCTTCTAATGATCTGACTGACAACGTCGGGAAGCCAGCGATTTGTCGGGCTAGTGACCGTTCCAGACGCGCCAAATCCATCTTGAATGCCTCCGACGCGAGTAATTCAGCTAACCGGGGGGATTTTAGCGCGATAAGGGCCAACGACCCTATTCGTCCTTGAGTCGCAACAGAAGTACTGCCGTGGTTATATGAAGCAAGCCTGAGACCCAGGTTGGCTTGTTCTCGTGGTGCATTGTCGACAATTGCGACAGCTCTGCGTAGTGATATTTTCTCTCCAACTTTGGCAATCAAGTCGCGAACGGAGCTGCCAACGGTAACAGACGATGAGGGATTGGGGGAATTTTCGGATATCAAAGGCGCATCGTTAAGCATGTCCATCGAATAGTCATGGAACACTTGTGACCCATGTGGTTCGGAAATAAATGCTGCCGTATGGGCAATGTCGGTGGCCAAACGAGTGAACTGTTCTGTTCTCCCCACAAAATCTGTCTCGCAATTGAGTTCAACCATTGCCGCTCGCAGACCGCCTTGGCCGAACCCGACACCCCTCGATAGCACAGCAGTGCTAATGACACCTTCCCCGGTGACCCTTCCCTCCACTTTTGCGGCCTTTGCAGCGCCTGAAATTGCGAGGTCCTTCTCCAACCACTGGAGCGCACAATTTACGTCGTTATTTGATGCACTAAGTGCTTCACGAGCCTTCGTTATGGAAACCTCGGTAAGCTTTCTTAGCTTTCCAATGAGCACTACGGGGACTTTTGAAGGAGGCTCGGTGGAGTAGAGTCTGCGCGAGGAAAGACGCGCAGCACGGCAAAGGCTGCTGAGCATGGTGAAAAGCCAAAAGTATGAATTGAGAAAATTCCACTACGTGACCGTGACCGGTGCGGTTGCCGAAGAAAAGTTTTGATCGACGCGCGCCCTTGGTCTTCTTTAGACCACATCCAGCATCGCTCTTCCCTGCGCATGGACGCCTTTAGAACTCCCCAGACTATCCCGCAAGACCTGCTTCTCATACATGATCTAATTGGTGTTGCGCCCGTCGCTCCCGTTGTTCCAACCAAGTGTCAAACCACTCTACAAGCCAATGACGACTGCATAGACAGTTCAGACAGCGAAAACGGGAGCGAGGACGAGATAGAGGCGGAATTGACTGTAATAGACGATGAAGATAACACAAAAATGACGTGCGTATCCCCTTACCTGGCCATGTCCTTTACAACGTTCAAGTTTTCCCTAGACCAGTGTCAGAGTCTAGTTCAGACACGGATTCAGACACGGATTCAGACACGGATTCGGAACTCCATGGATCTGAAGCTGATGAAAAATCCACAGCAGCTCTCGGCATCGATGATGATGAGAGTAGTGGGCCCATTCCGACATCGGGAACATATTTTCAGACGAAAAATGAAGTAGTCGAGGCAGATATTGCCGTTCCCGACATTTCTGAGGTGGAACCTGAGGAGGTTCTTGAAAAGGTTGGTCAAATCATGACCGTCATAGGCAATACTGTTATTATCAATGGTATACCTTCCGAAAATGTGAATCGAGGTTCTGACCGTGCGTTGGACTCGGACACTCTGTTGGTCTTTGAAGATCGCAAAGTCATGGGCTATGTGAGCTTCTGTATTTATCGCTGGCCATTTGTTAAATTAGCTTTCAATAGATTTACGAAACATTTGGCCCGACATCTCGACCCTTGTACCAAGTCAAGTTTACTAAAGACTTTCCACCAGATCCTGAAAGAGTTCAGGTCATGCGCGACGTCTTCCATGTTCCTGCTCGCAGTAACTTTGTCTTCTTAAGCACTCTCGAAAAGTTGAAGGGAAGTGATGCAAGCAACCTTCACGATGAAGAACCTGCAGAACACGAACTAGAATTTTCTGACGACGAGGCGGAGGCGGCTTACAAGGCCAGCATTAAAAAGATGTTGGTTAAATCTTCTTGCGTGTCTGTATTCGAGGCTCATCAGGATCCTAGACGAGCAGAGTCCCGTGCGCCGTCAGTTCCTGCTTCCTCCAGGCAGTCAACGCCAACTCCTTCACAAATGTATGATCAAGACATGGAGGAAGCGGAACATTTTAGCAGAAACCCGTATGACAAACACGGTCCATATGACGATGGTTTCAGTGCGGGACCCCGACGTCCACCGCCTATTCCCTATGATGATCCTTACTCTGACAATTACACGCCAACCGCAATACCACCTCCAGCTCCTCAACCTCGACAACCAGCAGAAGGATTTGGCCGTTCTGCAATGCACCAGCACGAACCGTTTAGTTCTAGGAGCACAGGAAGAAGCCAAACACGCGACAGAGGCGGACGTGGAAGAGGGAGAGACAGAGGAGCTCGCGGTCACTCACGGCTAAACCAGTCAAGGGGTATCCACAATTCAAGCGGCACCCGGACAACACGGCCAACATCGGTGCAAGATAGTCCGCCCGCAAGACCGCTGTCTCCGACTTCTTTTGCTATTGCGCGGGCAACTGGTCAACTACCGGACAGCCCTTATACTCCACAAAACCCAAATCTTTCCCCACAGCCTCCCAATATCATGGGAGGATGGGGATACCCAGATGCCTTTCAGCCTAATCCAATGTTCCAGTTCAGTGGAACTGGATATCCCGTTGTCCAACCACACATCAATCCACGGTTTGCAAACGTTTTTGGGATGAGCATGGGTGTGATGGCACCTTCTCCGCAGTACACCTCAAGTAGCATCGTCACCACCTCGCCTCGGAACTGGACAGACGAATGGACAGTTCCATCAGGACAGAGCGCGCCGCCTGGCGACGCTACTGACAGCTCTACAAATTGATTTGCCTCATTCGTAAGTGGTTCTCACCTACTGGTAATGCCCGAATCTGGCATACGAAATTCATACATTGATAATATGGGGGAAATAGGACACCTGTTCTGAGGCCCAACGATTGCTAAATTTGCCTGGAAATTTTTACGTCTTCACGTCGACCTCTGTTTCATCGCTCAGCAAGCAAGTAAACGCCAGCCATGATCAACAGCCAGATCTTATCAACCCTTTTGGAAAGTTAATCAATCAGCCGAGTTTCGTGTGGTCGTTGAAGCTGTTCCGTCTGCACAGGGTCCACGTGCTTCAATTCTGTTTGTAAATAGAGAAGCAACGTTCTATTTCAGGCATCTTCTCTCTTCATGCAACACATGCGTGCGGAATTTATGACAGAATGCATTAAATCTGCCATATGCTTGCAATGAATCTGATCTTATATGGTTCCCTCAATCTTGTGGCTTACGACAACCGACAATTGTTGACATCGATCCCGATTCCTGCTATCATGTAGGTTTCCGCAACAGGTGGCAAACGAATAGATAACATTGGTGGCTACTGAGCGCGTGGGTTGTGAAGCACAATGTGCATGACGCACGCGCTACTATCTCTGCATGGATGCGAGCTCGTCCACATCAATGAACACAAGGTATATATATACAACTCCTTCTATGAAGATCTATTTCCAAGTCCCCAGCCCAAGTCTCCAAGATGTTGGCTCTTTCTCTTGTCTCTGCTGCTTTGATTGCAAATTATGCCATCGCGAAACCCCTCACTTCGCCAGTTGACGCTTCGAGCATTTTCTCTCGCGCCATTAGTTCCGGCTGTTCAACGACTGGAGCTGCATCATGCCACAACACCACCTCAGCCTCCAATCTCTGTTGCTTCGAAGCACCCGGAGTGCGTCAAACACAATACCTAATGCTACCTATGCTCACTATCCATTGACAGGGCCTGTTGATGCAGACGCAGGTAGATATAGACCCACCAATCGTTCTTCAAACTTTTCATTTCCCTGTTTGTAGTTTTGGGATACTAATCCTTCAACTGGTCCCAGTAACAGCTGGACGATCCACGGTAAGTCTGTCAGTTCTACGTACCATGAATAATACTCAGTTCATTTGAAGGTCTGTGGCCTGATCAGTACGTCGACAGAGGCTTTTGGCACGACCATGAATTGAACACTGCTCATTAGCTGCGATGGCACATATGATTCGAGCTGTGACTCCTCCCGGGCATATACCAACATTGCTAGTGTAAGTCAAACATTTTGGCGGTATCAACGGTTACTCAGACATCTCCAACAGCTTCTGACTGCCCAGGGTGCCTCCGATACTCTTTCTTATATGCAGACTGTAAGATTTATAATTCATTGTCGATACCGCAATATTAATTTGTGTACGGTTCTAGTACTGGGTGGATATTAACGGCGAAAATGAGCAGTTCTGGGAGGTATGGAGCGATACTTGGTTGCATAGGCCCTTGACTAACGTCATGATAACTAGCACGAGTGGGCTAAGCATGGCACATGCATGAGGTACTGCGCTCTTTGTAAATAATGTTGGGTGGCTTTGACGACCTCCGCAAAGCACCTTGAAGACCAGTTGCCTACCGAGCGGTAGTGCCAAGGGCGCAGAGGTGGATTGAGTCTTCATCTCTTCCATAGCAAAGTTCTCACAAGCTTTTTTTAGGCCGTTGCATATTTCCAAACCGTCGTGCGACTCTTCAAAGTGAGTATGCTGAAGTATCTCCTTCAAATTAATCGATAGCATGTCTTATAGGCCCTTCCAACGTACACTTGGCTTGCCAACGCAGGAATTACTCCCTCTTCCACAGCAACATACACACTAGCCGCTCTAACTTCCGCTCTTAAAGCAGCATCTGGGGTCAGTAACTATACCGCCGTTTATTGGCATCGATTGAGGGTCATTCCAGGTCACTCCTGCCCTCGACTGCTCTTCCGGTGCTCTCAATGCTATCTCTTGGTACCACAATCTCAAGGGATCTGCCATCGATGGCCAGTTCGTACTTATCGGTACGTCTTATCCATTCCTTGCACAATGCGTTGGTAGGCTCAACAACAGCCCTAAGATGCACCATTCGCGGGTTCCTGTGGCTCGACTGGAATCAAGTATCCTCTTAAAAGTGGTTCATCTGCAACTACTACCACTGGTACTACAACCACGGTGCGTTTTTTCTCCGTGGGTCTTCGACCAGCACTGAAAAGATATTGCAGAAAACCACGACCACTGTAAGTTCATCATTAATCCTCAATATTGACGTTAGCTCAGTAAACGGACGAAATTCAAGGCCACTACCACACAGGTGCACAATCTTACAGCGCGATAACATTACACCAGTGTTAACTCCTTATTATAGACTTCCAGTGGTAGCCTCCCGACAAGAGCCACCATTCATGCTGTCCAGTCAGGCACACTGGTTGGTGGGCTATTGACCGCTGGCACCTGGTCCACTCAGACACTTGCAACGATGACCTTGGCTGGATCCACCTCTAGCTTCACCATGACGTCTTCCAAAGGCGCCTGTGGCGTGTCTAGCGGTGTTCTATCTTGCGGCAGTGGTGTAACTGCAACCAGTTTCTCTGCTGTAAGCTACCGACTCAGACTTCATTCTTTCGCTTGTCTTACTAAAGGATCGTCACCAGGTTACATCTGGTAGCAACCTACTCCTTGCATCCGGTGGATCAACCGCTTTCTCTAGCTCAGGTGTTCCCAGTGGTACTACTGTATATACGGTCAACACAGGCAGTAGCGGCGCGCAAGATTACACCCTCTCGATTGTAGCTGCTTAAAATGGGGATTTGTAAAAGAAAGATCAAATTTATGCTATGATATTTACAACCTACAAGAGATGTGTCTCATTGAAGCACCGCTTACTACATAGCGAGTCTGTGCTCACAACGTTTATGATGCCCCCTCCTTCACAAGACCGATGCCTCCATTTGAGCTTGGAAAATGGGTCGTATTTCGTCATACAACTTCCTCAGAACGAGGCTATGCCCCTCTGGGTCCTTGAAGGACTTGCTGCAGGTGACTGGTTCTCTGTGACACGCACCAAAGAGGAGATTTCTGTGGTCGGTCAGCTAACCCAGCAGACGCCAGAGGTCGTGCAGAAGCTCTCGACATGGTCATGTATAAAGATTGCGGGCCCCATGGAGCACAGTGAGTGTAGAAAAGCGGCGATTTTCAGTCGATGGCCCGTAGTTATGTAGTAACACAGACCTGACTGGAGTCCTCAGTCTTTGCTATATCGACCTGGTATATAGCCTGATATCCGAAATGTGCTTAGAAACGATTGCTGACAAGCGTTTGTAGGAATACGGACTATATTTTGGTGCCTCAAGAGGAGGCTATGACAGCAAAGAGTGTTCTGGTGAAGGACGGATGGATTTTCAGGTCGTGACCTTGATACATAGTTAAAGAAAAAGTACAGGGCAGACAGAGGGCAGATGAGTTCGGTGGTACAAACCTGCGAACCTGTTGACTACCTCTTGTTTTTCAACTCCATCCTTGCACAACTGGTTTTCTCTACCCTTCATTCTGTTTTGACTTTGAGGTGCTGGTCGACATGGAAGCTTCCACTTCTTCAGCTTCTGGGACTCAAGCTCGCCAAAAGCGTGTCCTGCCTTCGCGTGCTAGACGCGGTGGGCCTGGTGTTGGGAATTGTGATGCGGATGTGATGATTCTGGAAACACAACGGCGAAAACGTATGTATCGTCAACGCGTCATTCGCGGTTCTGAGCTAATAGCGAGCTGCTTCAGCGGAGAACGAACCCCTAATACCGGCAGATACTCCCTTTCTCTTGACAACAAACTCTGCATTGGCTTCAACCTCATCCAGCGGTTACCAGGTCAATGTATACGCGAACGAGCGATATTTCGAACGACCTGAGGTCCTCAATGCCTATAGAGAGCAGCTAATTATTGAAACGCCAGAGTTCAAAAGTTTGGGGGATACTCCAGTTGGACGACTCAGAGCCAGGTCCTCAGCTGGAATGACCGAAGATGTGCGTGGCGCCCCCTTTTCACATACATCTTCGAGCTAACAGTTAATACATTGATAGGGCCCTATTGAAACGTCCGATGCTGTCTATGAAAAAAGACATCGAAAATATGAAACCTTCGAGAAACGATTCCGACTCAGAGAAAAAGAAAAACTCAAGCATGAACAGTACAAATTAAAGGAGCGCATCGAGCAATTACGCGCCATGGATGCTTCAGCATTTCTTGCTCTACCCGACGATCTTTTCCCCCCTCCCCTTCACCCCGCACAAGAAGAATCCCATGTCGAAACAGATAACATTTTGGGTGCCCCACTTGCATCGAACCATATTGAGGGAGAAAGACGCAGAAGGGAAATGCTGAAAATTGCCTCTACCATTGAGGACCGTTTTCGTGTTCTATTGCCCCCTGACAAGAAGTACAAAACAACGACGAACCAAACCGTGGTGGAATTTTCTGTCGGCCCAGAACTTCCTAGTCAAGTTGGGAAGGAAACCTCCATTATTTCAGACGTCGCACCTCTCATTGAAATGGTTCCAACCGAAGCTGATCGTCTCAAATTGAAGATAAAATTGAAAGAGAACACGAAGTCTGTATCGTCCAAGAAACGACAGCGAAGTGTTCCACCTCCAGAAAAACAGCCGATCCCAGAAACTCTGGCAACCGGTGCCTCTCCAACACCAGCCGTACCGCTCGCTCAAGCCTCACATAGTTCCCCTCAAGCGTCTAGTTTACCACAGCCTTACTCGTTTACTCCACCTGCACAAGATCGAAGCATATCTTTACCTCCTACATCGTTATCGACTCCCGGTATTGTCTTCTTGCAACCCAATAGTCCAGAGACGCAAGTTGTTGGTGAAGATAAATGGCGCATTTCTTCTTCCCCTGGCCTTCCTGGATCCACATCTAATATGTCTCGACCCCCAACCTTGCCACAATCCTATAAACGCGCCAAATTATCTCCTGCTCCTTCGCTGCCGTTGCAACATTTACCTCGGGAATATTCTTTACCTCCTATTGCATCTATCTCTGCCCCTAGGCATCGATCACCTTCGCATGCGTCAACTATACAGTCTTCGCGACGACATGGTTCCTATGGAGGCCCTCCCGGGAACGAACGGCACGGACTGCTCGTGACCCATGCCATCCGCAGCTCCTCGAGCAAAGCATCAAAGGGGCAGAGAAATACTTATGCTTTTGGGGGCAAAGTGCAAAGCGAGCTTTTTACTGAAGAGAAAGACTTCCGACTTCCGGATTGGTTTTGGGACCAACCTCCAGAGGTGTCGTCAACAAGATCTCGAGGCAGAAAGCCGCCTGATGCCGAACCTTGGAAGGTGGCTCACGAGTGGCACATGTGGGAGACTGAGATTAGACACTGACTAAAAGTCCTTCGAGTATAATTATTCGCAGATTGATATATGTAGACGACTAATTAACAACGGCTTGAACATCTTGAGCCCCCGTGATCCCCTCCACTGCTGAAGCTATGATGAACACGGCGCTCTTTTTTGCTCCAATGGACATGCCTCTCTTCTGAGACAGAATGAGGTTTGCGTGCTTCAAGGGATTCAACTCGTGAGCGGGCGTAGCAAAGTCTTGGCTGGTGTAAGGTGCGAGGCGTTGATAGTCACCAGCGTAAGAATTGAGTAATTTCTGAATTTGACCTTTTCGAAGGGAGACTGATCTGGAAGTACGGACTGCATCTTCTACGCGCTGTTCGAGAGTCGGCTGGAAAAGATCATCAAGGTTGGTGAAGGAGATGTCAGGGTTCGTGAATTGGGGAGGTTCCTTCTCATCTCCACCAGCCTCTACAATCTCCCATGTGATATCATCCCTTTCATTGGCCACTTGGCTATCCTGAGAAGGCGATATTCTAACCTGGTACTGTGGTTTTTTGGGCCCAGATGACCTTGTCTTCATCCCAGGCTGTGTTTTAGGAGAGCCCCGCCCTCGTTCAGCCTGCCGTTGGGGAGTCCGACCAATGCGAGATTTGGGTTGACGGTAATCCATGGCCTCACGCTTAAGGCGTTGTACCGTACGTTGAGCGGTAAGATGAGAAACCTTCTCAGAAGCCGCCCGAGCGGCTTCCTCTAGATAGGCGCGTCGGGCTGCTGCATCGTTCTGTTGAGCAGTCTTGGCTGCTTCCGCTTCTGCTTGACGCGCTTGACGCTCTGCCCTTCGTGCATCGGTAAGAGCTTTTAGGCGGGCATTTCTCTCCTCCAAAGATTCCACCTTGCGAGAGGAAGAATTGAGATTTTGGCTAAGAGAGGGCTTTTGATCAAGACGCTGGGATAAAACTTGAACCGAGTCGAGAGTAGGTAATCGGGTTGGTTGTGAGCCGGCAGCCAAGCGGCTGGCAAGGCTTGACGACTTGTCTGCGGCGAGGTAGCTCAAGTCGGGTGTATATGCCCGACCCTTAGATTGGTTCTCGTTACGGAGAATTTCCTCGCGAGATGCTATTCACGAAGTAAATACCGTGATTGCGTTAAACAGGCTGGATAAGACATACGAATAACAACGTCGCCCCATGAACTTGCAATGCGTGCACCAGACGAAAGCTTGCTGGAAGCAGAAGTTGGCTCGGAGCGTTCAGGAGTATTAGCAATATCGGTATAGCTCGCACGAGACGAGGAGAGTGTGCGGAGTACGCATCGAGAGACGGAGGCCTTGGAACAAACTTGTAGAGCGTACATGGCGGTTGGCCAACAAGCCTCCACAGGGAAATTTCCCAAATCGAATCACGTGTTACTCACTTGGCTCTCTCCTTATGTCGATGACCAAGTCGTGGCTTGGACGGCTAGTTGTGGGTTTTGTGCTTTGTCTCATCTCTTTTATCGCCTATTCCTCTCAAATATTTGTTATATGGCCCTGGTATGGCTCTGTTCTCTCGGTTGAGCTCGTCACCCTCCTCTTGCCCTTCAAGTATGATGTCTGACAATCGTGCCCCGCTCTGTGCTAACAGAATCTCAGTCTTCTAGTGGCAATGTTATTATGGAACTACTATCTTTGCGTGATGACAGATCCAGGAGGTGTACCAGTTAATTGGGTCAGTTAGCTCCTTAGTTGTGCCATCAGAACGTATTATTTAACGTACCCCAGAGGCCAGATACTCATTCCGACGGTTACGAGGTCAAGAAGCTGACAGGAGCGCCACGCTACTGTCGAGTGTGCGACACGTATAAGCCTCCAAGATCTCACCATTGCCGAACCTGTGATAGGTATGCTCGTTGAACAAACTCCGAATTTGTTGCAATGGCTAACTTCCAGTCAAGATGTGTGCTCCGTATGGGTCAGTCATTATCAACCCTATTCATTTTACTGTAACAGTGTTTGAAATACTAAACCAGATCACCATTGCCCTTGGATTGACAACTGTGTTGGCCATTACAACTACGCTCATTTCCTCAGGTTTCTGTTTTTCGTCGACCTTGCTTGCTCCTACCACATTTCCATGTTGACTCGAAGAGTATTCTACACAATGAACACTCGCTACTGGGTGAGATTTTTAAAACCCACTAAGAAGCTGCTTTGACCATTGGTCCAGGATGAACCATCAAGCACAGAAGTTCTCTTCACCATTCTCAACTACGTTGCCTGCATTCCTGTTCTTCTGGCAGTTGGAGGTTTCAGGTGCGCGTATACCACTTAAATCTCTATGCCGAGCTCTTATCAGCCCTCCAGCCTCTACCATCTATATTGTTTGCTAGGCAATAGCACCACGATAGAAGGTTGGGAGAAGGACAAAGTTGCTACGATGGTTCGCAGGGGCAAATTTCGTGAGGTTTGTTGCACTCTCATGTTTCATCTAAGGGAGGTAGCTAACCATCTTTTAGGTCAAATTTCCTTATGTATGTTGTGTTTATGTTGCGTCACACTGCCCTGCTCATTCCTCCCTTGCTAGAATCTGGGCCGAAGGAAAAACGTTGAATCTGTCTTGGGTACCAATGTGCTATTATGGTGTTGGCCACGCCCTGCGTATGGAAATGGACTAAAGTTTGAGATGGCTGATAGCGATGGTGAGTGGATAGATCTCTCAGTGCGAGAGAAGATGGCACGGGAACAAGACATGGGTCGTAATGTTTGACTTGGAGACCTGAGGTTTGTGTGAGTTTTCGGTGTTGATGATTGACATATGTGCTTATACTTCTTTTTTTAACAGCGCCGTCCTCTCGCACGTTTCCGCTTTTTCCTCTGTACTCATCCTACATTCAGACGGACCGTGGCCTCCAACTGATCCCACCTTACCCAATTATGAATACCCGGAAGGCCAATTTGTTCTGCCGTCTTCCCCTTGGACATATGAAAATGGAGACGTAAATCCGAACCTTGAGGCGTCTAACTCTGAACGCCGGACAATCAAGAAGCGGAATCGTTTTGGAGCTGGAGTTTCTTCACTTCCTCCGTACCATCCAGACTATCAAGAAGCAGAAGCAGTGATCGAATCCGAGGAATCGTCGGATGATGAATATGTTGGACAAAGACCTTTGGTTAGGGCGGGTTCAGAGGGATATGAGGTTCGTCCGGTGGATCGAGAAGAGTTGCTGCATCGATATTTAGCCGAATCTGGCATGCAACCTGGACGATACAAGTACTATATACCAACGCCCGATATTGACAGCGAAAATGACTCTGATACACCTCTGGCAGCAGTCCTGGACAAGGTAGAGTAGACATGGATTAGATTAACATATACACATATTTGTAGCATACCATAATGAATGTCAAGTGGTACAATTATTGAAAATGTTAAGTTATGAATTATCAGGAAGGCGTCGTGAAGTAATTGCATCCGCCCTGCAGCGAACATCATCTGTCAACTTCAGTATAGGTTCAAGGTGTTTGTAAATCTCTGCGACGAAAAGACGGTTGTTATCAATACTGATTTCCCGGATGCGTGCAGCCATATCATCGACTTCGGTCTGCATATATTCCACCGCAAACTTTTCTGCATGTGGCATAAAATTTTGCAATGTCAACGATGGTGGCTTGCGTCGATTGATAGTGTGGAGGGTTTTTATTCGCTGTTTCAGTAGTGCAATGGTAAGAGCGTCCTCTTCTTTCCATGCCTTCATCTGAGCAAGACACTTGGTCAACTTCAAAAAAGTAAGCACTGCTGATTAACAGGTACCTGTGACAAGTATTTACCTGTTGATTGGCTGCTTTACATTCATCAAGTTCAACTTTGAGTGCTGTTAAAACTTCACCATTACGGTGTACTGCTGTGACTAGGCCAGCTGCATCGTCTGCAAGCTCTTGGAAATCCACACCGGTTCGATCCAATTCAGCAAGCAAGTTTAGTGATTTTGCCTGAGCTTCACCTGACCGCTGCGAATCATGGGCCTCCAGTGGTACAGTGAACTTGGACCTGATGTCTTGGGGGATTTCTCTCTTCAGCCGCCCATCCAAAAGGTCATCTATGTCGATAGTATGTTCATCAACTAACTTGACAATGGCTTCGATTTGATCCCAAATGAGTTCCTTGGGGTGCTTTGGCCGTTCAATAGGAGACGCCGGGGAAGGTGTCCTGGCGGTGGGCTGAGGTGTATCAGGGTAAAATGATTTCGCATTTGCAATCCATTCCCTTAGCTGCGCGATGTATTGAATCAGGTCTTGCTTGCCCGTTTTAGCAGACAACAGGTCTGCGCGAGATGAAATCTCAGGAATTTCTGAGAGGTACTTGATCGTTGATTTTAGGTGGGTTTCGAGTTCATGCGCAATCTTCCCATACTCTATACGTTGTTCCGTCAGCACAGTCTGTGTCATAGGTGTGGCCCTAGAAAACTGTGTCGAGGAGCGTAATTGCTTCCAACGGTCAATGTTCGTCAGAGCATCCCCAAGGTCTATTTGAAGTCGAACAGCTTGAAGCAAATACCTATTGGCCTGTCAAGTTTCGAATGGTGGGGGCCTAGAGATTAGGGGACGTACTGTGTGGTACTTTTCTGAATTTTGAGGCTGGTCCAAGCTTCGCGGGGTCGAGCTGACATTGGAACTGCACTTGGCAATGATTCATGGGGCTCGATTCCGACCGTTTTTATTGACGGCAAAGAAGATGACAGAGGAGAAGCCCTCGCGTCCACCACAGTCTGAACAACGACAGGCGAGGAGGAAGTTTTCCGGTCAGGCGACGATATCTGCTGTTTTCTCTCCTGGAGTGGTGGCGTCTTCGGGCGTGTTGTCGTTGAAGATGAAACTTTATTGGCGTCTTTGGGATGCAGAGCAGGCTGAGATGCAGGTCGAGGTTTCAGGTTGGGCAGTTTGGCTGGGGCGCCAGTATTCCAACACGAGTCTCTTTTCTCCGCTTCCTCATTGGAGGTACCCCACCCTGAGCCTGAAAGCGCACCAGAGACAGTGCCCGAGATAACTCCCCAGTTGGAGGCGCTCGAAGATTTTGAAGCCTCACCCCACCCCGAGCTTGAGGATCCTGACGGATTGACATCTGTAGGTCCACAGCCTCCATCGCTTCCTCCTGATCTCTCAGAGTCCCCCCACCCGTTCACTGCGCCACTAACACTTCCCCAGCCCTCCGAAGATGCCTGATTGGAGTTCCCCCAACCCGATGTCATCTCTTTATCTATGGATTTTCCTTTCTCCCCCTTACTATCGTCCATTTCTGGGTCCCAGCCATTACTTGTCCGTCTCCTGGGATCTGCGATTCGTTTTCTTTCGTAAGGTCTATCGTTAAATGAACCCCAGCCATTGTCTGAGCTGGATGAGGCTTGCTGATCAGACCGTATCAGTGAGGCACTCAAAGTGGGCTTTTTCGCCGGAGATTCTTGAGTATGACCTGTCGGTGGGCCCCAACCATGGTCTGTCGTTGACCTTGACGCTGAATTTCGACTACCCCAGGGGTCGGAAGACTGTCTGCGAGTTTCACCAGTTCTCGAGGGCCATGAAGTGCTGTTGTGTCCGGGAGAATTTTTATGCTATCGAGATGGGATGGTGAGTGGGTACGAGAGGACTTGTAGAAGTCTGTCCATACGGATAGATTGCGCCATCTGGGATCGTCGGGGTGAATGAAGGTGCATGAAAGACCACGCCTGCATGGGGGGTTCCTGGGGCTTCCGTCAGGATGAAAGTGCTAGGAGAGAATCAGCATAGAGACGGCTGAATAAATAATGAAAAGAGTACCCTGCAGGGTATTGGGGGGTACATGGAGGAAGAGACAAAGAACGAGTTCTAAAATTAATTAAATAATATACAGTAAATATATCACGAGGTCACGCATTTCAGTCCATGCGCTGCACATAAACCTTCCAAATCAACCCTCCGCTCTCTCCAATCTCGATAGTACTAGACCCCGTCGCAGGAGAGACATTCCACTGCCCACCCTCGCCCTCATTCACGACTACCCCGTTCAACTTCACCTGCACCGGTCCAATCTTCGCCTTCTTTTTCTTCCCCTTACCTTTGACTTTACCTGCCTTAGGTCGGCCTCGGCCCCTCTTTCCCCTCCTCCGCCCATTTGTAGCAGGCGCTTCCTCGTCCTCTTCCTCTTCGCCCTGACCATCCTCCTCCTCCTCCTCCTCTCCGCTGCTTTCATCATCTTCGTCCCCTAAAAATGTCACTTGACCAACTTGCACTTCCGTCTCACCAGAAATAAGCCTCATCGCCCAACATTTGACACCGTCTTCGTAATCGAGGTCTAAACTGCGTCCATTAGGCTGTACAACCAGTGAAACAGACTTCAACTGGTGGTTTGGTGAAAGCGGAGGAGGTGCCGGTGAATGAGATGCAGACGGCGCTTGCACAGCCGGTTGCGTCGGTAGACTAGAAGTGGAAGTCGGAACAGTCGGCGTGCCTGGCGTGGCCGTCGAAGGAATATACGACGCATTAGGATAGTGCGAGAAAGTCGTGTTTAAATAGGATACTGGCTGAGGTGCACCCACAGGTGGGGGCTGAATGTTTTGGGTCGAAGGTGTAACAGAGGCTTGCGCAGGCGGTGGTGGTTCTGTTCCTTTTGGAACAGGTGCGCTCGGCGCTGCAGGCGTCGGTCCAGGCGGTGCTTTCACTTGCCTCGCTGGAGGGATTCGTAGAGTTTGGGATGTTGAAGTCGAGGGCTGCGTTGGCGCGGTTGACGAGGCAGAATGCTGGGTCACATGGGGTTTGATCTTGATCTTTGGTTTTTCCAATGTATATTGTGGAAGGTCAAAAGGCGGAGGTAGATCGGCAACGAGAACACGGAAATAGTCCTGGGTTCAAAAGTGAGACAATAATAAAACTAAACGTAGTGAGAAGCACACGAACACGAAGAGCCTTTGCATCCTCCCAGATACCAGTGTGCTCTTGATTAAACGCCAAAGCATTAGCAAAAACAAGCTCCACGTCCGCTGCAAAATCATTCGACGACGAGTATTCCTTGCGCTTGATATGTTTCTGATTTGATAAATGAACGGGGGAGGGTTTCTAAGGATATGCAGGAAGAACTTACGAAGACGTTTTCTAGACATTGTGGCCGCTTGATTTCTTGATAGTATACAGGCCATAGTTTCTTAGAGGGCAATTCCATAAATTCCGTAGAAAGAACACGTCCACTGGCAGTACATGTCAGCCAAAATGACAGTAGGGCAAGGACGCAACATCATACGAGTCATCTGTCTTCTCAATCAATTTTTGGAGCCTTGACTTCAGGAGACGAGTTAAGTTAGGCGCTTTGGATTTCTTTCCATCTTCATCCCCGTCATCGACATTATCAGATGGTGGGAGCAGTTTGTTGTAGGTTTTGTGGACCAGTTTCTAGGTGGCCAGAGATTAATAATGGATCATGACACCCAGAAACCACGTACTGAAAGATCTTTCGCGTCCCTCCATATTTCGCTCTCCTTCATGTTGTACTGCTTTGCATTGTTAAAGCAGAGGTCAAAATCCGATTTGACGGCCTCAAGTGTTATGTAGGAGCCATTGTCGAGCTGTTTCTTGATGTCCTCGAGTGCAATAGGCTTTTGTATGATCGTGTAATAGTCAGGATACTGTCGTTTTGACGGTCGCCGTTGGAATGCCAGGGAAAGCGTTCGACCCCTTCGTGTAAAAGAAGTTCAGAGCAATATCAGAATTGATGTTGGAAGGAAGCAAGTCCGAACGAAAACAATCGGATAAGGCATGACTGCTGTACTCACTCTTTGTTGACGGCATCCTTCACCGTTTCAAATAATTTGCGGCCTAGCTCACGCACCTCCTCCTTTTTCTCCTTTCTCTCTTCGATTTCACTTCGTCCTTCCGCAAGAGGGCCCGAATGAGCGACATCGGCCTCCAGAGGAACACCCGCTGTTTCTCTGCGTCGCTTGGTCCGTGGCCCCTCCATTTCTGCCGCACCGTTTAACTGTCCAAGCTCCCTCTTCGACATTCTTATAAACCGTTAAAATACACCGTTGTATGTCCGCAGGAGAGCGCTCGCAGCTTGTATCGACCGGTCGTGGGCTCTGAGGGTGTTTCCGCAATTTATAAACCAAGAGCGCGGCCCAGCTTGGTGTAATGATCAACTCTCCAGTCACGTGCCCCAAACGCGTTGAACGCGTCGCCGTCAACAATATTTAAATATCATAAACCCAACTAAACTAAACTAAACTCATAATATTATTATGCGTGCCACAAATGTTATCCATTCAATGCAAATTAAAAAAATACGATTTAAGTATGGATTTTCAATCGTTCGGTATGTTGATCGTCGCGACTAACTTGGCAATTCTCATCGCTCGCATCTGTCGGTTTGCCCCGCGAGAGTGATTGTTCAATCCACCTCCATATGCCCAAGACGCGTCAAGAGATTTCCCTGTCTTGTTCGTAGCATACTTGCGAAGTAATCGTGTGCCTCCTGGCTAAGTTTAATCATGTCTGAGCGATGCACTAATCACAAGCAAGGATTTGAAACGTCATACATGATCCGCAAGGTAGGGTGTGGCGTCAACTGCAAACCCGTCGATTTCAATTATACACTTTTCTGGAAATGCTTGCAAGTGCTTGTAAAGGGATTCTAGGCTCCATACTTCACCCGTCCAGATATCCGAGCTGTCGACTGGTGAATCACCGTGGGGCTTGAGGCGCATATAATTGATGGCTTCCACGAGGTCACGTTTTTTAGCCCGACGCAGACCCGTTACGAGTCCAATCCTGTGAAGTGTTAAGATGATCCATTTGGAGGGGTCCCAGTCAAAAGCAGATGGTCCCGAACGAAAATCGTGGGGAAATGAATGCTGTGAAGGGGTCAGTAACGAGCCATGAAGACCTTTCTTTCTAAGACTGTATCTGACATGCTGAGTATCACGACCGGTTAGTTGAGGCATAGCTGGTGATTTGAACCGCCTCACAAAGTTATGATTGCCTTCCCCTCCAGTCAATAGAGCCAGAAGCTTGAAAACCTCTCGTGTTAGCACCAGAGCTCATTTTAGATCCTTCAAGGCCTTTGCCTCACAAGGTTTCCTCTAGAAGTGTTCTCATCCGAGTAGGGTTGAAGCCCATTCCAATGAGCAAGACTAATTTGGCAGTTCAATCGTACATCTATAAAAGTTGCAGTGACAAGTACCCACGAGTTGACAAGGAAAGTGCAATGCCAGACTTGGTGCTGTTGTTAGGTTCATGTGCGGCACGCACAAAGCAGGTGACGTACTGGCAAGCTTAGACACGAGCCCACCCCAGACGAAGCTACCCATCAGATCACCCCACATCCCTCCAGCAGCAGCCGGGAGGACAAACCCACAAAATAAAGCAGTTGGGACTGCAAAGTCGTTAGACGTTGTGCATAAAAATGAACGAAATACAAACCATAATACGCATGCTGATATCTGACCACTGATGTCCATCAGCAACGAGGCTCAATTCTCCTGCTAGAAACGTACCAGGATCGGCGGTGAGGTCATCACGATCAACGTTCTCCATGCGTTCGTAATTAGGATTAAAAAAAATCCAACCGATGTGAGAATAAAACAGTCCTCGCGTCGCGGCATATCTGAAAGTCGACTGTGTCAAGAACTGAGCCAACGATGTGCGGCTGACTGACGGATCATGAACTGGGTCATCTGTAAAACGCTTCAAGGTACTTAAAAAATGTAATTGGCTAGAGGACTGCGAAACACACATGATGAAGACGGTGGCGAAGGCACCTGGGATGATATTAGATCAATATATGCATTCTTTTGTGATTGTTGTACATACCACCACTGAGGATGAACCGTGTCAGGACAGAATGACCACAGTTCCCCATAAAGATAATGAAAACAGACCTTGATAGAACCTTGGAAAGCAGATGAGCCCATAGCAGCAAGAATTATGCGAACGCCCAGGCGAGCGCGAAATGCACGATGAGAATATAGACGGTGGTATCCAATTGTGATTCTGTACACCTCATCATGAGTACACAGTCACGAACGAAGGCAATGAATTACCCATAAGTCCCCAACTGCCAGACTACGAAACAGAGGATAAGAGTCGCACGAGGAACGGCTTGTGGCGGCCAATACATTGCACCAAAGATAGCTGCAACATGGACAGAGACAAAGAAAATTGCATTGGACCACCAGATGGACTGAAGCATGATGCTAGGAGGAGAGATTGCGAAATGACGGCTGTGCAGGAAGACTTAAAGGAAGCCTAAATCCAACCTTACGTAAAGCTGGCGTGCAAGATCGAACGCCACCGCCGCAAGAACCAGCTATGTAGTACAAAAATGACGGCGCGGTACACATAGCAAATAACTGCCTGTGTATAGCCTACCTTGTCCCACCTGGCCTATCTGTAACGGCGACCTCCCGCAATACTCGGATCACCTGCACGTAGTATACATTAAAAGGTTTGGGGCGAGACGGACTCGCCCATACCCAGCCGGTTTGTAGACCTGGCAGGTGCGTGGCGTATGCCGGGGGTCGTCATGTATGCGCTGGTTTCATCATTCCTGACAGCCATGAATTTTTTGTATTCATTCAATTGAATAGGCACAAAAGAAACGTTTGGAAACATAATCCTATACGTTGGTATCTAATACAATCAAATACAAGGTAACTTACTGATCACAGTTCAAGAAAGAGGAGAGACAAGAAAAGAAAATGCACATGGGGAGTTCTCCGATGATGACTTCTTGGGGGTTGAGGTGCGAGCGAGACTTGATGACTCAGATTTGCTGTCGCTGGCCGTGTATCGTCTATCGCTGCTTGAAGCCATGCCTATCAAAGTATGGGTGCGGTTGTTTTTGTCGAAGTGTGCCGTTAAGAATATAAAATATTCGCGATTCAATCTATCTATTCCTCGCCCTCACCAATATGATATATATTCCAACGCTCGTCCGCGATGTTTCTTACCTCGCTTACTTTCTCCCCATCAACAACCCATACACCCCAGTCCCCGTCGCCCCCAGTTCCCATCCCCATTCCTTCCCGTTTGAACTTCATGTCACCTTGAATCCATCGTGATCCACTTAAATGGATTTCCTGTAATCCGAGGGGCAGAAGTGCATCCAAAACTGGAGTGACTGTCATTGGGTTGATTCCAGATCCGGGGATAATTGTCAAGCCCCATGGTTCGTCCTCGATCAACTCTTTTGTCGTGTGGAATAGAGACATAAGTGTGGAAAGAGCCTCAGGAGCAGTTTTCCCTTGGCCACTAATTAACAACAGATGAGTCGACGTTCGGGACATCAAAAGTTTGACGGTACATATACCTGGTGAGAATCCTCGAAATCCCTCCAATGCTTTCAATATCGCGAAGGGCTGGTGAGTGGAGATACAATCAGTTTCTTGACTGGGCAGGGTAGATCGAATACCTTCATCTGCATCTCTTGTCATATCAAACGCGCGATGAAAACAAACTGGAATGTCATCTGAGCTCCTCGAAGGGGGGCAAGATTGATAAATGTTCACCTTCAAGAGGGAGAGCTTCGTCAATAATGCTGAGTAAAGAAAAACACTAGTCAATGACGGTGCAGCGACAAAAGAAGTGTCCACAAACAGTTTCATGCGTTCTACATCGACTCTCCCATCCTTGTCCAAGATACCCACTACGACCCCTCTGACGCCTTGCTCCTTGAATACATGGATATCTTCTAGCATGACCTCTAGTTCTTGGTCAGAGTAAAGAAAGTCGCCAGTTCGAGGTCGAACCATCGCCTAACAAGAACGACATTGGTCAGGGCAAGAGGCCAGCAGCCGATCAAGCATCGCATGGTGCAGGGATCCAGACCATGATTGGCATATTATTGACTGCTTTCTGCACTGATCTCAATAGGCCGAGACTTGGTGTTGTTCCTCCCCCTAGGCCAAGGTTCGCACAGAGTTCGAGTCGATCTGCACCAGCTTGGGCAGCACTAGGAAAGTTTGGCATGAGATGTAAAAGACATGAACTGTGAAGTTAGCCTACTTGATTGCGGATTGAACTGAGTCGACGCAGACTTCGATCAGGAGAGAGGATACTAGAGGCATATATAGGACTCGTTGTGCACAATAAGTTCAAAAGGTCTACATTTCTTTGTCGGGTTTTGGAAATGGCATGGTCACGTGTGCCACTTTTCCCTCTTCCTTGACTATCTCCAGAAGGCTGTGTATATTACCGCTTTATGTCAAGCAAAGCAGCACGTACCCACAACCACCTTTCCAACCGTGCGAGGAACAAGAGCGGAGGAGAAAAAAAGATCATTTTCAAAGGAGTTCTTGACAACCCTTTCCGGATTCCGTGGTATTTGGGCTCCAAATTCATGTGGCTATCTGGATTCTTGAATTCTCTATTAGGCCAATTGTCACGACTACTGTCCATGAGGATGTACTTGCAGCGATCATCACACAGTTAGGACCTATCGTAAATTATCGTACACTTCGTAAACGGAAACGAATGGCTGGACAAACAGACGCTCGCAAGAAAGGGAGGTATGAGGAGGAGGATACTGGGCTATCCAAAAACGTCATGAAGGTGCATGATTCCTCGTCTGGTTCTGACACCCATCCTGCACCAGATCGACCTGCTGTGTTGAACCATCTGGTTGTTGGAATCAACCAGGTGACAAGGCGATTGGAGGAACAGGTCCAAAGCCAACGCGTCGTCATGACGAACCCCCCGCTGAAAAAGCCTTCGCCATTACGACTCATTGTCGTTTGTCGCTCAGACATCAATCCAACAATTCTCGTCGATCATCTCCCTCATCTAGTTGCCGCGTGCAATTCTCTTCAGTCCGAAGAGCCTATTCTGCTGGTACCGCTGCAGGCCGGGGCGGAAACTCTACTGTCTCAAGCGGTCGGGTTGCGAAGAGCCGCTGTTTTGGGTATCGAGGTGCGCCCTGACATGAATTACTCGAAGGACTCAGACTTACTTTGTAGCAGTCTAACTGCCCGAATTTGGATACAATTCTGGATAGGCTGACCGCGGTCCCAATTCTGTCTGCAACTTGGCTTACTCCTGTAACCATTGATAAATTCATACCAACGCACACCAAGCAAATTCGAACATCAGCACCCAAAGACCTCAAGACAGAGAAACAAAGAAGGAAAGAAGAAAAAGAAGAGAAGAAAAAGCAACCATCGCTATCTAAACCCTGTGATGCCCACGGTCTTGTGCACAGGGAGAAGCAAACTGTAAAGAATTCATAATACATA
>JABAJT010009740.1:0-35762 GCA_018850275.1 Tephrocybe sp. 9174TJB
ATCCATACTTCACAAAGTCAGCAACGACCTTCGATGACGTAAATCCGCCATAGTAGGCCTGAATAGCGAGTGGGGTGTCCCAGTGGACTAGTCGGGGTGAGCACATCAACTGTGCTGATCGCACATCACTACGTACAAAGAGTCACGACTGGTTCTACGCCCAAATCGATGTGATAATCAATGACTGGTACAAAGGCATTGAGCAAGTCAGTTATTCCAACAATGATTGACCACCATAAAGTCGAAACACACGATCCGAATAATGATCCAAAGCAAGGTTGTTGACAGGAGAATCTGCTGTTCCAAAGGGAAAGATCCTGGCCCACGAGATGCTGAAAATTAGTATTTTTAGAAGAGTATCGCGGTCCTGGCAATGTGAGTGAGAGGGTGCTTACGAAAAAGAATGAGCGTTCATCCCCAACGCAGCAACTCGCGCAATATCCTCCTTGTAAAGATAGTATTGTAAGTCCACAACATCACCTACCCAAGTTATGGGGCTATTTGTCGTGAACATTTCTTGTTTTATGCGATAAAAACGAACCAGTTGTATTGTCAACTACTCCACCAGGTTGACGACCATTCCAATCCCACATAGTTGGCCCCTTTCCTTCATTTTTGGCTGCACCCTCGACTTGGTATGCAGCCGTCGCTACTCCGAATTTAAACCCAGTGGGGAGTTTAAGATTTGGTAAGATATCTTTGGGAGCAGGTGCAAACCAAGCTGGGTACAGCGCCGGAGGAGGTGAAGGCAAAGAAACAGGAAGATCTGGAATACGAGTGGTGGTAAATGGTGGCGCCTGAACTGGTCCGACCTATGAAATGCGGTGAGAAAGTGTTAGAAAAGGGGGGCAAATCATATTGGCGTACAATTCCCCAGAGCTTGTCGAGTCCGGCATTAGAGTAATCACGATTAATGGAGCCCACCGGAGGAAAGCTTGCCACACTAGACGTTGGCGGGTTAGCATGCGTGGTTAACGTTATCGAGGCATGGAAGTCGGTGGGATTCTGAGCAGATGCTCCAATTGCAAGTGCCAGGGATACCGCGACTGCAAGAAGAAGCACAAGTATCGAGATCATAACGAAGGAAAGCCGTCCAATTCAGAGCACCATACATGGCCTATATAAGTATTCTTACAATTTTCTAGTCGAAGCAAAGAACCATTGGCCCCTTGTGACCCAGTGTCCACATGTATATGGCGGGCCGCTGGTGAAAGATGTCAATGAGCAGGGTACCACAAGACACAATTCAAAGCCATTGAAAAAAGATAACTGAACGGTGAACGCTTGAAATTTGCGATGATTATGGCCGGAGACCCACTCAGAAAATGTTGCAAACTTGTGACTGGCCTCATGCCTGGGAAAATAAATCGGGTTATGCCGAGCGCAGAGTCCCTCGACACAGCTCGACACTCGAAATGATGGTAATGAGCACCTTTCAATCTCTGCGTGCCCTCATTCAAAGATCGTTCAACCTTTCTATTTAGCTTACACTTTTTTCCATGTTCAGCCTGGAGGCGTGTCCGAGGCCGTTGTAGGCGCCTGTGTACTCCAATTAATGCGGGATGCGCGTGAGCCTTCAAACCTTCAAGGCTTCAACCCCTGCTCGCATTGCATACAAATAGCTTGTCATACGCTAAGGTGTGCTAAGAAGTGAACTGAATATCTTGAGTTGGTCTGGTATAGTCTGATCGGCTGACGAGTTCACATTTGTGCAATCGCCCGAAGACTTAGTGCTTCACTGGCAGCAGGTGGAAATACTCGAGTTGAGAAGGCCTATTATTGATGTTGAGTCTTATGGTACGTGAAATACCCTATCTTGCGAAGATTCATACTGAGACTTCTTGTGGCTTGGCTCACTTCAATTTTGGGAACGATACCGAGCAATGATGTTACGGAAGGAAACCGAAAGGAAGGCCAGTACTCAGGTCGCAAAATCACCGTACGGCATATACGCTGACATCTTCATGACTAAGCTTGCCCGGATCAAGCACGTCCCTTCGTTCGGTCTGTGTATGTGTTTCGTACCCGTTCCAAACAAACCCCCATTTTGTTCTGCAGGACTACTCCTTCCCCGAGTCCCCTTCCTTCCGTACCCAGAAGTCTTTTGTTCTCATCACATGCCAAGATGAATTATAGCGGACCTTTGAAGCCCTTCCAAGGTACATTTTCGTAACTGGCGAATGGAGACAATACGTGACCACGGGCGGGATATCTGGGTTCAAAGTTGTCTTCTGAATGATGATGGTATCCGAGTCTCGTTGAATTGGCAAGGCAAGAAATGATCTTGATACTACCGCTTACTACTTAGCACGCCTCCGTGCAAGGTGAATAAAGGCCGTACTTGACTTTTTCGCTTATTCACAGCATTAACCTGTGAACAAATGTTATCTCCAGGTAAGTGCCATAAAGACGCTAAATGAAGACTGACTTCTGTGGGTGCTAGTAGGGTTGAGTCGAAGGAGTGAATTGAATGAGATATGAACTCTGTTCACTACACGGGTAATCCTGGATCCCTTTTTGACTAGGACTTGAATTACGCAGCTGAATATTTGTGGTTGATTTATAGTATCGTTGCCAATGCCTTCAAGGTCCTCTAGAGTCTATTGCATATGGTTTACCGTTGGGCAGCATGTTAGTACTTAAAGGCGAACATAAGGTGCGTTGTGTTCCAAAGATATGATTGATCATGTTATAGAAGATCGGTGTGCAATGTCGGCTCTGGTGTGGCTCAAGTCATGGGTGGTGGTGGCAACAAGTCCAAAAACCCATCATTGACCCTGTTCGGTTACCTCACCCACACAGCCACATTCACACGCCACCGAAAGCAAAGTTCACGCCACATGCAGAAATCATATTTGGAGAAGGAGATGCCATTTACGACGCGTCCAATTCACAAGCGATATCTATGCATAAGAACAAAAGCTTTTGAAGTGACTTGGAATGTTTTTTCGTTCTGATTCATACAATCATACAGATCATTCAGGTAGGTTCCAAATGTAGGACTTCCCGGTCTCTTCACCGTGAAACAAAGCCTCTCTATTATCAAGAGCTTAACGCGGATGGCAGAAATTAGAGCCCACGAACACTCACCCTAAGAATCTTAGTGATGTTACACTAGGAGGCCGAGTGATGCCCCGCCCAACCATCCTGGCTTTCATCGACCTGACAGTAACAAACTCCCATTGCGCTTTCTCGCCTTCGGGTGTTCCGTCCGCCGTCCATGTGTGAAGGGTAATGGACCCGTCAGGCCCTCCAGTGGCGAGTATCCCCAAATGGGAATATTCCCTCTCATGGAACGCCATTGCTGTAATTGTGGGCACTAGTGGTGAAAATGATGGAGTCGTTGTCAGGTCCAAAACGGCCATCGGTCGGGCATTAATCGTGTGTAGACACAACCTCAATCTTGAGCAGGTAGCGATATAGCCCTAAGCGCCCATGGTCAGAAAGGGCTGTCAGAAATAGAAAGTAACAAGGCATACTGTGCTTTCATTGACGGCGACAAGGCTGACTGCATTCGGTTCACCGCCATCCCCGTGCCATATGGATCTGACATACACTCCCTTGTTGAGGTCCCACAGAGCGGCGCTACCATCCTTTGATCCGCTCAGGACTACAGACCAGGTTCGCGAGGCCGTCACACAAGTCACCTCATCGGTGTGTATCCGCATGATGTGTGATAAGACAATACCCGTGGCGGTACTAGACGACGTGTTACCCCGAGACATCTTCCACAGCCGGACAGTGTAGTCGCTCGACCCTGTAACCAGATTGTTTGAGTCCGCGAAAGCAGCGCAATTGCAAAACGCGTTTTCTACTACTTGAATGACCTGTCGATTGTGTAAGAGGAACATGTGATACGCTGTCAGGTATGGCAGAGTTGAGTTATCACCTTATTATCGACAACCAAACGTAATTCAGTTCCACCCGATCGCCATTCAACTTGTTCGTGGGGATGGAAAGGAGCGCACAACACTCCTTCTGGACAAGGAATGATCTTGTCACTGACCATGTCGAGGGCAAGTTCACGAACGGGGACGTTTTCTCCGAGATCTGATAAGTAGAGGTCAGGTATGGGCAAGAGCAAATTTCTAAGACACTACCTTTGAAGCAGCGACTCCCTTGAACAAGCAGATGTGGATCCTCCTCTATGCCATGCAAGACGCCGACGGGGAGACTGCCCAAGCCATGGTTTATGCGCTCTGGATGTGGTGCCGTGAAGAGTTTTCTAGGAGTTTGGCCGACTACAGGATGATTGATATCCAGCGTCAGGATGATAAAGAAAGCATACGCACAGTTATGTATGATACCAACAGTGGCTTCGCGTTCGAGATCATCAGTGATTGTATCCAAATCTTTTAGTTCACTCAGATATATGGCGATAATAGAAACGGCAGCAACGTACCAATTGATCCCTCATATGAAAGGGGATGGAAAACATTCAAAGACTCCGGATCGCGTTGTTTGTAGCCCCAAATGAGGTCAATCCAAGCTGGGAGGTTTTCGCTGACAATCGTACTCTCAAGAGCCTGAACAGTTTATACGTCTTCAGAGAAGTTATAAAAAGACTGTAAGAAAAGAAAATCACCCGACGATTCATTGTGATGAACAACAAAGGATCTTCTCGAGACCACGGAGGTAACTTGACATCGTGAATCCGTTCGCCGGTATTTTGCTGCACACCAAAGTCCAGATTGGCAGAATTTTCAAGGAATCTGAAGTCGACATAAACATTCAGGAAGATGTCAGTGGCATTCGAAACCTACTCTGGACAAGTGAAGAATTCCGGTATGAGCTCGCGAACATCCCCGCGGACATCGTTGGCAGCAGAGTCATACGCCCGAGGGAGGTCACTGAAGTTTAGGTTATATTCATGGATGCTTCTCGTTTGGCCCAGCACTTGCCTGAACAACCGATCTGGAAGATCCCAATCTCCACCCTGCAGTGTCTTGAACATGTTTGTATATGGAGCTAACCTTATTAAAAAGTGGCAGACAATCATGGATGAACTGAAGTGAGTCCCATAATGGAATGGTCGTTCGTCAACGCTTTCGAGGTTGGTATATCGCGTTTCAGCTGCCTCGCGCCGGGCTTGGGTAAGTGCTCCCATTGGTTTGGTTAGACTAGCATAGGTATGAGCGGTACATCAACAATGAAAGGCACAACAGACATACTCTCGATACGACTCTGGAGCCAGCAAATCCAACGTTTGCGAAGTGTAATCCTGAAGTACCCATGCTACATTGAGTGAGCAACTATGATCTCCTATTCTTTAAAATGACGCTCACGAAAAATGGGATACTGGGTGGCATCGCTCGGCGTTCGGCCAGAAATTTGGTTCAGGATGCTGATGTAAGTGAACTGCATCAAGTTTAGCAAGGTACTGAAAATCAACAGTAAGCAGTAATGTTCACATTGCTGATCTCCCGAGCCTGCCATTTTCTCTGAGCAGTTGCAAGTTCATCGGCCCTCCACCCTGATGTCTTTGAACCCATACGGCCAAATATGGGAGTCTTCCGTGGAAATGAACCGTCGGGGTGCTTTCCAATAATTGAAGTGAGACGTTGGTCTATCTCCGATCTCTTTTTCTTGTCCAAGAATACTATCAACAGAGATCGGCTGTCTTTGAAATAGATCTCAAGACTGTATATTATTTAGCAAAAGACACAGAGAAAGGTGACAAGAAAACTCACGCAACGTCTCGGAATAAACATGTCTTCTCGCCGAAGGCAGCAATTTGTTCGTGGGACCTGATACAGAATCAGCTCATGCCGAATCAAACTACGGGCAAAAGCTGACCAGCGTTGTGCTCTTTGTGGACCGTCAAGCTCAACTATACTTCCAGGAACAAGATACAGTCTTTTAGGCGCGTCACGCGCTTCAACCACCTCGCCTTCGTCATTCTCAACCAGGCCATCAAGCATATACAAATGTGTTCTTCCAATGATCAACAAACCAGCTATATGGTCAAAAGATGAAGAAGACTGCGAATAGACAAGGACGAAACAAAACGTACGCGAGGAATCTACACCCGCGATACGGGCGACTGTGCCAACTGCCTCGATAACGTCACCTGGCTCTAGTTCATGGCGTACCCTACGATGTTTGTCCTCCGAAATTTCTTCCGCCAACTGACGATCTGTATCGAAGGATGAGCTATTTTTAAGACGAAAACAATAAGAACAAACCATCCATCTCTGTTGCAGATATCTCATAAGATTCTGCCCATGGGGGGACTTCAACTTGCTGCGCGGGGGTCGTATCGATCTCAGGAACTTCGATATCACGAATGTTCTCGTCGTCCACTGTATCTACTCTTGAGCTCGGAGTCTTCTCGCTTTGTGACTCTAGCTTCTTCCTTCACCGGTACGTCAGTTCGAAGACGACAGCGCAATAGGCTCAGATAAAGACATACCTTATCCTATATGGGCCTTCGGTTTCATCGAGTCGCCACGATCGAGTATTGACATGTTCGGGCCACAGTCCTCGCTCGGATGTCAGCAGATGGCTCCATTCGTTTAAGGCAGATATTTGCCGACGAGTCTCTCGCCTGTAGTATGAATTGCCATCAGTACGGTGAAGTGGCAACAATAAGAAAGGGAGGACAGACAGATCCAGGACCGTCTTCCGTAGACGTTTGCGCTCGGAAATCTGGATGGTCTTCCTCCACTCCGACATCCGTGTCATAGTCTTAACGACGGTCTTTTCACCGACTTGCATACTAAACCGGGCAGAGGCGAACCTCTGACGCACAGACCGCGTATCGGCAACAAGAGATGGGTCGATAGATAGCTTCTCTGCGGAAGGATTAACCACCGCATCGGCCAGCTGTATGATATCCAAAATCTGGACAGAATATGTCAATCATTTGTCAAGGAGAAAGCAAACATCGACATACTTCGCGTTTTTGGCTACCAGAAATAAAGGGATCCAAAGCCAGGGCCAGGCCAAAGTGCGTCATTTTTTCCAAAATCCGCTTTGTCCACTGGTTTACTACAGCGGCACCGGTTACTTTGTTTACAAAGGTCTTGTAATTGTCAACGAATAACTGGGTCGTTTGTTGGGACTTGAACACTTGGCGGAAGGTAGGGCTCGACGCGTGGAGGTCCATAAGTTCCTCCACGAGGTTCTCCATATTCGATTCCGTCGTCCACGAAAGGTGCGCCGAAGAACCTGGTATGGGTTAGCAAAGCCTCGGAATGATGGAAAATAGCGCCTACCATTGACATCTTCAGAAATATGGCAATTATTGGCAACAGAAACTAGGCCGGTCTGCAAAGCTGATAGTATCGCCGGGACAATGTTGGGGCATACAACAGTGTTTGGCGTCTGCGCAGGCGATTTTTTGAGATGATTAAAGCGGCCAAGAAGGATATCGAAGGCAGTCTGGTTGACTCTGGGATCCCAGCAATATGGAAGGACAGCCTTGAGAACACTCCAGCCACTAATGAGCTCAAACTTGCGGCTGAAGGAGAGCGAGATCGTGTTGCTGACACCGATAAGGGTTAAGACCTGCGTAGCGACGGCAGGAGTGGGTCGGTCACCCATAAGTAGGAGGCAAATTCGGGTCAAAGGCAGCGCAGCGGCAAACTGAAAGTGGAAAGATTGAATGGAAATGGTGGAAATCAGGATTTCTAGGACTTGTTCAGCCTTTTCTTGTGGGTTTGTATAGTCTATACGAGATATTATCGAATGCGGGGAGCTGGCCCCCTTTGGATCTATATGGCAGTGAGTGAGACCCAATTAGCAGGAGGAGAAAAGCGCGCCTTCATGTAAATTAGCCGCGAGATAAGCAACGACGGGTTTTATCGTATCATCTTTTGAAAAGTTGGCCCGAATTGCAGCCTTGAGTGCATCCAAAACAAAGGGTAACATGTCCCCATGAAACCAGTCAGTCTGCAACACAAACAACAGTTTCCGAACGAGGCCCAGTTTTGCAAACTTCTGCCGACCGTTGAACTTTTTATATCGACTGGTTTGAAGCACAGTTGGGAAGTGTTCTAGGTAGAGTTGTTGGATCTCCGGCTTCGCGTGAGACCATAGTTCGAAGTCTAGCGCGATCGCTTTATAGGCTACTGCGTTTACAACTGTCGATTGGCTGTAAATGGGAGGTGAGACACAACGGCATCGAAGATGTAAGGTTTCACGTACTCTGGGAAACGGAAATTCATGCCCAAAAACTCGAACAGGGTTTCGAATCCAGTGACATTGATCAACAGAGCCTTGCCTCGCAGGATGTTTGCCAAAATCTCATATCCACCTATGTGAAATGCCATTAGCCATACCCGTATCTCGTCAATCGAAACGCTGAGACTCACGAAGTCTCTCCATATCTTCTGAATTCTGCCAACTGTTCTTGAGCCCATCTGCAAACACCCCTAACGCTCTCGAGAGTTCATGCTGCGTCTAGAACACATAACTGATCAACTAAGCCCACCTCAAGTTGAACGAAAAAACGTACGTTTGCGGCATGAACCAACCGCAGAGCCACCGCTGCACCCCCAATCTTCCATAGCGCCATATCAAGGCACGCAGCTTTGACGACGAACACATCACCCTCATTCTTGAACTCCCTTGCGAACCCATTGACCGGTACAGCTGTGCTCGGTCCTGATTGGCGTGCATTTAATGGGGACACCGCGAAGGCAATACTAAATTCGGGGATTCCGAGCCCATGCTTGATTGCTTTCGTGACGGCGGACTGTGTGAGCGAGTTCGGCTGTTTTAATGCGACGGTCGCAAGAAACATGTTTAGCGATGTCGATGCTTCATATGTGAGGAACCTCATAAGGGTAGGATCTTGGAAGTTACCAGCGTAACGTGGGCCGAGGTGGTGAATAAGTCGGGGAAGGTCGTCACCTGTGGGTCGGTCAGCAACCCAAAAAATTCTTAGCAGGAAATGCTAGACCTAGCGGAGTTGTGAGGAGATAGGCAGAGGCAATACACCAGCTCATCTTTGCCCCGCTGGAGGCGTCACCAATAGTGTATGTTCCTGATTGCACAGCCTCTGCCTTGGGGTACGCCCAATCCAGTGTATCACTCAGAACGCCGTCGACAAAGAATCCTTGAGACGGATCAATATGATACCAACAGAAGAAAAATCAAACGTACGAATTGTCGGATTTGAAGTCTGACTAGGGTAGTGTACAAGCGTCAGATGTACCCAACGACATTTGTGAACCTTTGCACCGCTGAGAATCACCGTCTCGTCTTCACTAGTCGTGAAGAGGCGGATGTTGCCGCCTTCATCCAGCGAGAGACATAAAACAACTTTATTGGACAGCTTAATAGTAAAGAGAGCGTGGTTTGCTTCGGGGAGTGAGGAAACCCATATCCAAATCTTCCAAGCAGATACATGAGAGATGGAACAGCAGGGGAACAGAACGTTACGACGTACCATGAATGTAAATCCTGAAGAAGGTAGACCCTTGAAGTTGTCTTCCTGTAGAACCAACGCTGCGGGTGACTCCATCGAAAAGTGTTCTAGCCAACGCGACTTGATCCCAAACCGAATCACGTCCAAAATCTCCGTATCGAGCACGTTGCCGTCCTTGATCGTCTTTTGGAATATAAGCCGCGCCTCGGATGTGGTCGCACCCATATCCAACAACTTCCGGAGCAGCTTCTGTAGGATATGCCGTTCCTTTTCCGAAACGCTAGGGTCATTCCTCGCCATGTAAAATCGCTGGAACAGGGACTTGACAAGGCCTAGAGTGCTCAAAATAGCTTGGTTGCGATGACAAGCCAGCGACAGCAACTCGAACAATTTCAGAATGGAACACCGCATCACGTTATCGTCTGCTGCGACCTGTGGAATCGCGTTCCAAAGGATGAGAATCGCACCCGGACGATGAATGACTCCCAAGCGCCCCTCTATTGCTGCCAGTGCAGTGTCTAGCTGGTCCTTCGGCGTTGCACGCAATGTTGTGAAGATGTCGGAGACCTTGAAATCGTGTGTCGCGAGGGCAAGAATGAGCCCTAAAGTATGATCGACGGTGTCGGGGCTTATGATGAGTCCGCGCAGTGCATCTTCGAGCGAGCCGTAGCCTACGATGTTCTGCGTTGCATTAGCGGCCAACGTTGCAGGGCACGTAGAAAGTGGCACACACCCTGAAGTATTCTGAGTTCTCAGAATGATCATACATGGCCTCTGATAGGTCCGTAATAACAAGACGCGTGATTTCGATAATATCAGCCAGGACCTGCTCCACTGGTTCTACAATGAGAGAGTTTGAGCGATCCTGAACATTCGATAGCAGGCTCATGAGAATAAGAAAGCCATCCAGTTCCCTAAATACGTCCTTCGTGTGGGCATCCTGCTGCATTATTCTTTGTATCTCTATCAACACCTGTACAACCGTAAGTAGGAAATATTTCCAGTACAATTTGAGGTACCTGAATCTTCGTTCGTGTATCTTCCGCAAGCTTCAAATTCTCCACAGAATTCCTCATCAGTTCTATAATCACATCTCGCGCGAAGTCCTCTGGCGCCAGCTCATCTTCCTCCTCCTGGGGTGCGAGGACCGGAGGGGTCGTCGTCCTCGGCGACAAATCGAACCGGGCCCGTAAAGGTGTCAAGAGTGTCCGTAGCATGGTTTCTGTGCGTGTATTCGGTGCAGGAGTTGCATGCCCCGAGTGTTGCTGGCAAGGATCTGCTCAACTTTGAGTACTGACCACCTTTTACTTGACGGATACTGATTGAGTGACAGCCATGGTGATCGTTGTAGTGTGATGGACGAGATTTCGCGGACTTTGATTTCTGATCTGCCCCTGGTTGGCTTTCGAATCAATTGGCGGCCAAACCTCTGCGACAACTACAAAGACATCGAGCGGCGAGCGCTGCAAGCGTTGACTGGTATGCATCAGCGACTAATTATATTTGGCGTCGCGTCAGGTTGCAAGAAAATAGCTAACAAACCAACAGGCAACCAGTCGCCGCATTCACTGTGACGCGAACGAGCCTTGAACGAGCCTGTCTTTTAACAAAATTCGCAATGCTTCAAAATGAAAATCTCCTGCAGTATGTAGGTTATAACATTCACCCACTTACTGACAGATTTTCCGGTATAAAGGCTTGACTGTTTGCCTCAATCGAGCTGCTACTTGAACTTAGTGACTAGAACTTGCGCATTGTCTCTGTTCATCTCATGAACTTGCGTCTATACCTTATTGATGGTACCGCCGTCTTTTGCACTGTGTTACCGCATGAACAATAATATCACTGCCCTAGTTCGAGTCGACCGCACATGAATTCAAGCCTCAAGCTGTTGAGACCTATCGTCGCCGACGATGGGGAAGGATCATACATCTGTTCATATTCCTATCGCCGTCTGTACATGAGCAGTTTGGACCTGCAACCTTTACCGAATCCGTTCTGGTCGTCCTGTGTCAATCTGGCATTTTAAACTGCTAGGAATTGTTCATTTTTTTTACTCATTACGCCAGATCCCATCGAAATCCATTGCACACCGGGTGTGATGGCCTTTCATGGAAAGCCCGGAAGAGGACCCACAGTGGGGTCTTGGCACAGTGGTAGCGCGCATGCTTCGCATTGTTGGAAGTTGCATGAGGTCGTGAGTTCAATCCTCACAGGCTCCAACTTTTACTCATTTTACCGCTTTAAACAGGTAAGAACGCGATGAAGTTGGCAAGTCCATAACATAACGCAGCGAAAGCTAATATATTGCCAATGCTAACACTTCGAATAAGCACACGGAAGTATTGTCGGGCTCAGTGCTTGGGCAAATAGATAGGAAAGTGTCGACAGGGGTTGTGATGAAGACGCATTGAACGTCATTGAATGCCCGATCTCAGGGACGACGGAACGAGCATCAATGAACCCGTTTGTAGCCGTTTGTGCACTACTAAGGAAGCAACAGCTGAGGTAAATGAGCAATATCATACCGGAAATTACGAAGTGGGGAACGATTTCATGTGGCGCTAGCACGTCCCAAAAAGTGTGGTTATAGTAACTATCTTGTCGCGGCGTGAATAAACTCAAGCTCACACTGTAAATGAAGACGCGAAGTACCACCAGAAGGTTATCCTCAAAGATCGCTGCGGTGGGTCGTTTGTTCTCACCGCAGAATTGATTGAACGATATAGTATAATGATATATATATAATTACCGTGCTGCCAGTGTTTCCGTTGAACCGGGTGACCGTAATTCCTCAAGTTTCACCTCCGAGCCCAAGGTTGCGATGATGATAGATGATGATCTCCACAGAGATGGGATGAAATGATGGCAACTTGATTCCACCCAACACTGTACGAATTCTTCTGTTGTGCCGAGATCCGAAACATTTCTAACTAGCGTCCCTGACCGTGACGCAGATGGTATTAAGACGCGTTCATACCCATGTCTTTCTCCCAGAGCTGGCCTCTGCTGCACGCGTCAGTACTACCTTGAAGAATCCGTTGACCGGACCACCCTTTTAAGCTGATATGCAATTCACCACTGCCCTTCTCGTGCTCTTGGCCACGCCCTGGATGGCTTCAGCAGCACCCACAGTCAGAGATGAATATCTTGATCTTCTGACTCGAAACTCTGGCGCATGCCCTTTGGGTGGGTACGTGTATTCCCATTCATTTCTTGGTCGAGCCACCGACATCTAACGGATACTCAATGGGCAGAGATGCGGGTGATAAATGCTACGGAAAAGAGTATTCAAATTGCCAGAAAATGTGTATCTATCCTGTGGCGTGTACTATGGCCTTGGGGATGTGTGCGTGCTTGTTTCACAGATTTCGCTGCGATTTACTGATTGATATTTCACCTTTTCAAGGCGCACAAAACGCATTCAACCGTTGTGGCTGTAATAAGAAAAAGTAACTGAGTGGTCCATGTCTTGCTTTACTTCCATAGCATATATAGGCTTTGGTCAATGGAAATCTGGAAGTGTGGCGCAAAAATCGAGGTCCTGTCTATTTCCTGCGCCTGCTCGTGTTATCGGCACTTCAAAGAACTAAACAAGGTCATGGTACACAGATGTCTCAACATACTGGGCATAAATGCATAAGAAATTGCAACACATTCTTCTTCGAACCCCGATCTCACATCGGTTTTCCAGGGAAAACTACATAGTATTCAAGGACCACCATCTGTACTTGAATGGAAGCAAAGGAAGCATGAGTCCCGAGAATCGACTCCGCGCAACTTCAATGATGGGGTATTTTCTTGCTGAAGAAGCCCAACCGGGATCACGGAAACCGTCACGGCATCCTCAGTGCATACATACGTATCCTTTTTTGTCAGTTATACTGTCACCACTGGTAATGGCAATGGCCTCGGTTATTTGGATTCTAGTGGTTAGTAAGTCTTCAAGGCTCAAAATAGGTCTGACGGCGATGAACTCGGACATCTGTTGTACGCGTCTTACGATGCTCCTCGTTTTCGATGCCCTTTGCCCACTGAGAACATCGGTTCCGGATTTCGTCGGACTCCGCTGTTCGATAACTTACCGCTCTCAAATTCCGCGTCCATTGCGAACCCATGTCGTCAGCGACCCTGCCGTTCTCCCTCTATGTATCTCTCTTCTTTTAGTGTGTGCACATATAATCTAGGACACTTCTTCGGAAAAATTGCAATGCCTAAACATTGTGTTGCCGGACAGTTGACGGTTCATATGCGTAACAGGCGTTGGTGCGTCAAGTGGTGTCGCTTGATCTTTACCCGATTCGAGATGATTGAAATCCACTATACGAAGTGTAGACGTAAAATCGTACCTATATGTACGCTCATTTCAAGATCCTAGTCATGAGGGATAAGGATAAGGGAGTCTATTTCACCTTTGAGAAGAAACGCGACTCAGGCATTGTGGCGCCGAACCCGCCCAGTGCACCTGATCAATAGATAAGCTTGAAATCAACCTCGCGGTTATAACGTGTTTCTAGCTGACCTTAGGTGACCCTGGCCTGCGAATCATCGAGCGCCCATAGCCCAGATACACGTGCCGGGTCATAACCTCATTTTGGTTATCTATCCCAAGTCTAGCTTCGACGTCCCGACTCGCACTGAGTCCCCTCAAGCCTCGAGGCGAAAAGATACATAGTTGGTCCAGTTGCGCGATTCCGTAACGGGATTGGGGCCTTACTGTGTATGGTTACCGTAGACACGCGTTGAATCATAGCGACAACTTGTGCAGGTTGACCAATGGTGGCTTTTATTGTACAAAACGGTAAATATGTTTTCCGCCTTGTGACGCAATGGATAAGATCAGATCGTGGAAAACGTGCCCGAAATATTGTATTCAAAGGCGAGATCGTGGAAGGTCGATCTAAAGCACCCATTTGAAAAACGAGAAGAGATTATCGATGAAGAAACACGATAAAGTGTTGTCGAGGCATCTGACCAGTACAAAGAGCGATAGAAGCCATTCCTTCCGTCGTCATAAGCGGTGTCACGGAAGAGAAATGTGTGTCATGGTCGCCCGTTCCATGTATCATGGAAGGCTGTGCATGAATCCAAGAGAACGTTTTTGGTGGCGAGCTAGAAGAGAGCCCTTGGCCCAAATGCAACCACCCGTGTGTTGTATTTTATAAGGGAGAGACATATCGGGAGTTCTTCAGGGCCCACATGAAATGGGCAGGAGCCGATTCATTCATGAGTTGTGGATGACAAGAAAATTGTGCCCGTTTCGGTGGCCACGGTGGAAGTGCTGAGGATCCACAATTTCACCGAAGAAAGGAGGAGTAACTTCCCGTCATGAAGAGTTCCTCTGAGAGCGCATCAAACCGGTCTGTTCCTGACAGACAGCTGTATTGGGACGTCTCAAACAATCAGATGTGATTGAGCTCAACGTTCCACGAGGTGGGACCCCCTAACCCTAAATCAGGAGTGGATGGTTCCAGAGGAAAGCATTGTCTGAGGGCGGTGTGGCACGGTGGGATACTTCTTGCATAGAAGGTCCGAGATGAATCTGGAGGGACCGTGGTGAGCGAAAGGATTAAAAATGCATGTATGAAGCCAGACTTGTTTGTTTGTAATCCGCTGTATAGTTGATTTCCATATATGGGTTTAAAGCCATTGTGCTATATATCCATGATTGTTTCAAGCGAATTTTTTCCCCTTCGCCCTGTTCACTTTCGCTCTTCTCCCCTCACCCTAGAGGTGTCTTTCAACTGGCTGGTCTAATGCTAACTCTTACTCCCGGATCTGCTTGCGACGTGTGTGCCGAGGAGTATGGCCCTCAATGCCATCCTCACTCAATTCCCTGCGGTCAGTACAATTTCGTCTCTTCGTCCATGTGAAAATTTCTCATTGCGGCTTTTTTCTCTTCAAAAATTCAGGACACGTCCTGTGCGCGAGTTGCTGCAGTACCATAGTTGAAAAGACGCCCTCTCGCCTCCCCCCCGTCTGCCCTTTTTGTCGCGAAAACTTCACCCAGGATTCCATTCGCATCATCCGAATGGATTTCAATTCATCAAGCGGGTGGAATACACCGCGGCGAATGCCCGTAGCGCATGTAGAGACCAGCCAAACGGACTTTGCAGCTCTTTGGGCACGCAAGATGGAGCGGTCGTCTTCTGGAGCTCGTTCGGATGCTCGGAGACTCGAGGACAAGGTGGCCAAGGTTGCCGCCAAAAAATGTTCAGTAGAGGAGGTATCATCTCTCTTCAAAGAACTCGAAGAGTGGGTCAATACCGACGGGACGGAGCAGGTGAGTCCCTTGTGTATCCTATTCCCAATTCGTCGCTCATCATCGCTACTAGACGTCGCTTTTCCTGAGCTTCCTGCTCCTTCGTTGTATCCTCTTGAACCACCAAGCCCATTCCGAAGCCAGTAGGAATATAAAAGCCGTCGAAGCCAACCTCAAAGCAAAAATCGACGATCTTCAATTAACAAATGAAAAAATAGAAACAGAGTTACGAAAGTGCGTCCATTCTCAACGTTGCTGTTTGACAATTTTCTAACCGTTCAATCCTCCCCGTTCTAGACAAGTGAGTCATTCTTGTCATGATGCATCGCCTTTTCACTCATGTTTTATTCTCAGCGTCAACAATATACAAATAAGGCTCAAGAGTACCAAACGGTTTGTGTGGAGCTGAATCGATTGAAGGCGTCGCTAGGTGTTTCCGTGGACACACGTCAATCTGCGACATCCCCAACGCCACCTTCGACGTCGCCCACTCCATACACCACGGCCTCATCTCAATCATCGCCGCTTTCACGATTACATTCCCAGCATCATAGGTCCGCCTCGATGTCTTCACGACCGACCACGCCTGCTACGCCCTCACCTTCACGAACCTATACACCTGCACCACCTCTTCCCAGGATGCACACCCCTGGTCCTCCTTTGTCCAGGACTCAGACACCTATGTCTCGTCCATTTACTCCTGCCCCCCTGCACAGTTTGCGTTCAATGACGCAAACACCCAGCCCAATGCGGCAGATGACCACCCCGGCGCCACCTCCCATTCCTACAAAACCCCGTAGGTTGTCGACCCCTTCGCCCCCAAAAATGACGCGTTCCTCGTCAGAAGAAAAGGCTGAACTCCATCAAATCTGGATGCCGCCTGGAGCTGACCAACAAAAAATGCGCCCACCGTCCCGGAGCGCTACTAGAACGCCGTATACCACCGCATCTTCGCGGTTCGCACCTTCTCTTGCTCGTTGAAGGTTCTGTTCTTCATCATTCATCGGAACACTTTGCGACTCTGCATGTATCTTATTAGCATACGTATCCTTTTCTCCTCTTCGTATTCCTTGATTGGATACCTGGATCGCTTTCTATCTGTCTCCTCATCTTCGTGTACATAGTTCATACCCTTTTCCTTTCTCCTTCCTCCTTGTAATTTTCACTTTCCTTTCTACCGCCGCTCTTTTCATACTAATTTTATGGAGAGCTTGCTTTCCCCCCCGTGTCGTGTTGTTATCGCTATCCTTTATCCCACCCATAGAGCTGAACAATTTTTTTTGCTTCGGCACCCCCATTCGTGTAGCCTCTTCGCATTTGCATTTTTGCACCTACTCTCAGTCTGTTCCGCTTTATCTTGTTTATCCGCGTCCCGTATACCTTTGCATTGCTTCATCGTAGCCTACATAGTCAATATAATGTTATTGTTTTTACTTTTCGAATGACGCCCCTACACACGCCATGCCGTCAAAGCCTCGTGGATACCATGTGTTTAGGATTCTGCCCGACTTTCCGAAGATTGGGGCCACTGACGTGACATAAAACTTTCATAACCCTGAATAATCGCTGACTTTAGAAGTATCTTCTCGTTGGTTGGGTGGGTACGCTTGAACATATCCTTGTCGTTCTGTCATCTGTCAAATTTCGGGCCCAGGATGAATGCATACCATGAATTATCAAAAGATTGCCTGCCGTCAACCAGCCTTCTAGATCTAAGTTGCAGGCCGCTGTGAGATAAAATGGACGAAGAGGCGAATGGTACGTACGTATGTGTGTGTAGAACCCTGATAACAGCAAGAAAGCACGCGAGCAACAGCAGGCCCCGTTATCGTGTCAATACAGGGAAAGCGCATTCACCGATCGTATTCATGCCAGATAGTCTATTTGGCTATCCAAATGTCATGCGAGGCGAACGGGTGAGGTCACAAGTTGCTTGAATTGAGTCCTTTAGAGCGCGTGGGTACCCTGCCGTACTAATCATCAAGAAAGACGATCGGTGTTTGTAGTCGGAAATTCGCTGGCTGCAATGCACTAACCTTGCGCATTCGAAGCGATATGAGATTATGCACCATTGAAATGTTCTCAAATACTTGCCCAATTGCTCACTCACGTTTCGACTGTCAAAATTTTGAGCTGTGGCGTCCACTCAAACTGCAGCACGCCTGCATAAACCAGTGCGCATCCCTGTCTTAGTGTCGGGGGCCATACCACCCCGCGTCCCTCCAAAGCCTAGTCTATCTTATCACATTGCGGAAAGTTCAATTGACATGAATCATATGAAGTTCGAAAGAAGCTCACTCAACAAGCAATCAATTACATCCTCTAAGATATAATCATCCCTCTAACGTCCTGGAATCACTTAATTGCTGTTTGATCATCGTATTACCCGCAGTGGCCCAAGCGAAAAGGAGACTAAGATAGGAGGAAGTTCACAGACTAGGAGAGCGCACACAAGCTGGGCATCTAACTTGGGCAAGCGCCCTTGATTGTTAGCCTCGAGCACGTTGTTCACAGAAAGTTTAAGTGAGCGGCATAGACGCTCGTGGGCTTCCGAAGTCCAAAAAAAGCTTAGCAAAAACGAGAGCCTCATTGTTCTAGGCCACGAGAGGAACAGCGTTCATACTAAGCACTGATAGCGGGGCAGTAAGCTCAGAGTTACGCAAGGTCAGTGGTCACAGGACACTCGGTATGACTTCAAGTGACTTTCGGAGAAGAAGAGAGGAGAGTCGACGTGGCAATTTGAACCATGTTGAACGCGTGTTAGGCACCATGCAGTTGGAGCATTTGATGGACATTTCACACGAAGGCTGCAGGACCACACTGCAGGACAAGCTCGGCTTCCGTTACGATACTCCGAGATGTATAGCCCCTTGATCATGATTGTGACGACTGATTAGATTGATCTTGTGGCGAAGAATGGCATAGTCAAACAAGGAAAGTTTCGAATTCCTGTTTGAACGATCGATATTACATATGCTTGTTAATTGAACTCGGAAGGACCTAGGCAGTATGAGAGCTGTTCTTCGGAAGCTGATCATCGCTAATTGAGGGGTTGAACTGAAATCGATAAATCGGCGTAATCACCTCTGCGGAAATGCCCAGTGCATTTGCCAATGCCTTAAATTCATCTTCAGACGGCTTTGAAGTCCCGGTGCAAACTAGACTCGATGATTTTGGAGCCATGGGGCGTTGAGAGATCCTACATACTATCAATGACATGTTGCTCAGACTTTCCAATCTTCTGAGCAATAGCAGCATATGAGAGACCTCCAGGATTTCATTAATTAGTTAGGTTGACTGAAACCTTTGAGAATCTTTCTGTACCTGACTTGTTCTTTGCAGCAGCGAGGGCGGTGCATTGTGGATCTGGAGCCATTGGTTCAACTTGGGGTGGGATCCTTGAAAGATGAGTGTCGAGGTCAGAACCTGTGATGTTATCGAATCTCTATGCTCCTCGGATCATATGGCACAGGCGATCGATAACGTCCAGTGAAGTTGAGTGGCAAAGAACAGATGTCAGATGACCTTATCGATGTACTACTTTTGGGCGATCTTGTTTGTGACTGAGTAAAGCCTATGAGATGCAATTGCATCCTATTCTTTACCTTTGTACAACAAACGCAAAGTGGCAAAAGCTCAGAATTCGAGAGACTTTCTAGAAATATGTTATGCCAGGCAAGTCCTCGAACACCTTAAGAATTGAATCGGCTCTGTGGAAAAGAAAGAGAGATATGCCAGCCAAAGGCTTCATCATCGATCGATTAGTACCAAGGAATATAGTCAGGCGTTATAAGAGCTTGCAGGTGAGTGTCATTGACGAAAATTGCCAGCTGAACGAATAAGGGCACGCGTTGTTTGTCTGATGTGACACCTGTTTGTCTCTGTGACAATCTTGTGTCGACCAAATTTTGCCGCCTGCCTCGACCCGTCCATCCTCAAGCTCATTCCCTCAATCTCTTCAAAATGGTGCGTTGTTTCTTCTCATACGATCCCAGAAGGCCTTCTTCATGCCTTTGGGCGAAAAAGGCGGTTCGAAACGGATTGGAAACAGTTGGATCGAGAAACTGATTGTTGGATGTCGTTTGTAGCCCCCCAAGAAGGTCAAGTCCGCCAAGGAAGACAACACCGTCTCGCTCGGTCCCCAGGTCGCTGAGGGAGAGCTCGTTTTCGGTGTCGCTCACATCTTCGCCTCCTTCAACGACACTTTCGTCCACGTTACCGATCTGTCGGGCAAGGAGACCATCTCCCGTGTTACTGGTGCGTAACACTTTCGAGTACATATGTTTCTTATTCTCACTTCCTTTCTAGGTGGAATGAAAGTAAAAGCCGACAGAGACGAATCGTCTCCCTACGCTGCCATGCTTGCTGCGCAGGATGTCGCCACTCGCTGCCGTGAAGTCGGAATCACCGCTCTGCACATCAAGCTCCGTGCCACCGGTGGAACTGGCACCAAAACTCCTGGCCCTGGTGCTCAGAGCGCTCTCCGCGCTCTCGCCCGTGCTGGTATGCGCATTGGACGTATCGAGGATGTTACTCCCGTCCCCACTGACTCCACCAGGCGCAAGGTACGTTTTTTATCTCTGAATATTGCTTCCATTGTTCTCGTGACTCATGGCATTCTGTAGGGCGGTCGCCGTGGTCGCCGTCTCTGATCTGGTTTCGTCGATTGGGCTCTACTCGTTACGTGGGATACTTTCTCTGTAGTTAGGTATTGCTCAATATGAATGTCGCCGCTCGACGCGCATCAGGTCTTGTATGACCTGCTCCGCGGTCGTCCACTCCAATTTTTGGCGTCTCGACTTCCCTCAACTTGCCCTACACACTATCATTCTAAGTTTTGAACGCCTTCAAACTCTGCTACTCGGTGGTTGAGCAGATTGATTCAAGTCACAGAGTAAATGTGTTTCCAATGCCTGCCTCATTTGTCCTCGCAACAAAAAACTTCATATAACTTTGTACGCAAGTCAAATCAAAGTTCTATCATATGCGGGTGCCGGTTTATCAGGAAGCGCAAATTCAAGGTCACTTTGCGAATCTGAAGCCGTACTAGGAGGACTTGCAGCTCGTGGTAATCGTCTGCTCCGGGTTGGGGTAACGGTGGTGTCGCGATTTCGAGCGTTATTCGCATGCAGCTGGTCTACCTTTGAACGAGGACATGAAATTCGAGGTATAACGTTCTGATGCTTTGCTTTAATATCACGTTTTATCTACAATACTTGTCAAACGCCTGGCATGCCGGAAACAACCTCAGAGCGCATACCTGAGTCCGCGGAACGGGATGAGTAGAGGCACCCTCCCCCAGTAAGGTTAATACTTTCAATGAGGTGGACGAAGGGCGAGTGGTGGTCCCAGAGTGACGGACGAGGGGTTTCCGCGCCTCGCTCACGGGTGTTTCATTTGGAAGGTCACCGAAGGTAGACCTGCTATTCTGAGAGAGGCGGAATGGTGTTACAGTGTTATCCGCCGGAGCCATACTTGGGTATGCGGAATGGGCCCGAAGCATTGACGCCTCGTGCTCATGAAGCCATTTCCTTTTCAAGCGGGAAAGGTAGAACTACGACGGCATGCGTTAACAAGATGCAAGGCTCATAGACCAATTCAGCTTACGCAGAAGCCTACTACAGCCAGGGCGACAAAGGCGACCATTCCAATAGTTATGCCCGCTATCCCGCCTGTAGACAAGCTGCGCAGATTTGATTAGATAGAGCTTTTTTTGCAACATTTATGCCTTCTACCGTGATTCGTGCCCAAGCCTGGTAGCATCAGGAGTAGAATGGCCTGTTGTTTGAAGTGGGTTTGCATTGACTCTATGGGACGTAAAATATCGAGCTCGAGCACGCTAGTATCGAATGAAGGAAGGTAAAACCTACGTTGATGTTTCATTTGAAAAGAGTGTAAAGACTTCCGCATAATCGATTTCCAGCAGAGTATCTGCGCCGTTTGTGATCTGAAGCGTGTGGTTCCCAGTGCCTAAACTACCTCCGTAAAAGAGTAATATCTGTGTCGCGTATGTAGCCATAGTAGCCACGTAGGCTTTGGGTGTTTGGTTATCCAATCGAACCGTGTACGGGCCATTATTAGGTCCAACGGTGCCATAAATTGATATTGCATCGCCTTCCAAAATATTTGTTCGGTATGACCATAAAGGATGTGAAAGATTAGAGCTCACCCTACAGAATATTATATGAGAGTGCCTTGTCTCCGAATATACACGCCACTCACTGAAAAGCTGAAATTGACTGCAGAACCAAACGTCGAGGTTGTGCTGGAATCAAAGCTCAGATGCACCTGTGGTGAGACTGGCGACGTGCTTACTGTCCGGTACCGACATAGAAGTTGCTCGGGTCGGAAGGTGCAGTCGACCATAGGCCAGCGGAATAACTGAAGGCTTGTTCAGAATCATCTACAGTCACTCGAGACAATGTGCCATTCTTCTTGGAATCGACTTGGGAGGTCCATGTGATCTGGCATTGTGACGTCCGGTGAGCCAGTGTTTCTGGTAGTCACAAAGCCGAGCTCTTACATAGTCAATAGAAAGGATACCAGAAAGTTGATTAAGAATGGTGACAGTGTGTGTTGTTGGAGAAAGGATGTTCGAGATGTATATCGGGGCATTATATTGGATTGACTGCTCTTCCGTTCCATGACTACTTGCAGCGCCGACGATGCCATCGATGTTTATTGTGTAGTTGCTCTTATTGGGGCTTTTGGAACCATAGATCGCAATAGCGATACCTTCAAAGGTTATAGATATGGTCGCGCCAGGTAGTTGAGTTTCCATCCATGTTCCACCATGAAAGCTGTAATGCGCCGCCGGGATGATTGTCTCCATATTGTTCTCTGTAATGAGGGACTTACTGATCTTCCAAAGACATGTCCGTAGTAGCATTGTGCTGAGCCCATGCTCCCTGTGGTTCGTAGGTTATCAATGGACTCCCGTCATCGATAGTAAGGACGAGGCCTGTCATGGTCGACAGAAATGGGCTCAGCTTAACCCTGAACTCGGGATTTTATTAGGCTGCTGGACCATGGAGATGATGTATCTCAAAAAGAACTTGCCTGACGTGGGAGACCCAGCGCAAGCTATTTGTATATACGAAGTACACATTGCTTGAAGCATGGGAGTGGAAGTCAATATATTGATAGGCAGAGCCAAGTTGAAGTTCCTGGGACAAGCGCATGGGAAGTTAACGATGCCATCTGTTCACAGGACTCAGGAGGGCGCCAGGACAGATCGTTTTACTAGCCAAATCCAAATTAATTATAATGCAGCTCTGGACTTCCAAGATTCAGAAGCCACATGAAAAGTTGATGTCGCATCGATATCATTCAATGTTGACAAAACCTGAGCACAGAGAAGTCAACGAAGTGTGGGCAAGTTGTGCTGGAATCAGACAAAGGTGATCATAGGTGATCATCATGACTCGGAGCTGTGGCTTCTCCCATTCCATCAACTTTTGAATCAAGTCAACAATAGACAATAACACCCAATTTGCAAAGTTTTTAGTAGAATCTGATTTGACTCATGTGTCACTATTAGCTTAATGTTTCCTGGGATATCATATTTATAAGTGTGCTAGCCTCTAGGTCGAGGTATATACCCAAGTAACCCTGAACTAGTAGCTGTAAATCATTGCGGCTAGGCCTGAACATGATATGTCTACCATGGAGTCTGATGTATGGCAAAATTCTGCGAGGTGTCTGCGAATCAATGCAAGATGTTTCTCCCGCGCAAACACCTCAAGCTCCGGGGACAGATCAAGATATTTTTTCAAGAACTCTACATGCGCAACACACGCCTACTCCCAATAATTCAATGAACCTGTGAAGCCTTCGAGGCAGGTGAAGACGTACATGAAGGCACGATATTGCAGCTATTAGATCAGATTTGCAGTGGGGCCGCGACATGAGATCTTCGAAACAGGCTATCGCGCCGTCAAAATCACCGCGTTCAAGGCTGATCAAAGAAAGCATCGCAATGGCGTCCGTACTCTCGGGATCAGTTTCTCGTGCTTCCAAAAAGCAGTTTTTCGCAGCGTCAATATCGTGTCCCAGATGAAAGAGTGCACGGCCCAAGTTAATAAGGGAAACGAGGTTTGGTACTGCCCTTTGCTTCTCGAGCTCAATTGCGCGGCCGAGGACGTCAATAGCCTGATTGTAGCGACGCAGATGCAAGAAGAATTCTCCGCTAAACAGTGGTGAAATTTGTATCGACTGTGGATATAGATTATTAGAGTGACGTACTAGGAATTCAGTGGTTCGCTACGGTTCGGAAATACTTCGACCGCGTGCAGCAATGTGGCTTCACAATCTTCTATATTGCCAGCTCTGCATTGCGCAGTAATGAGTTTAGTATGAGACAACAAGAATGATTGATCGAGCGCAATGGACTTGGAAAAATTCTCGACTGCCCGCATATAATTCTTTGACTCGAGAAAGACTGGATCAAGGAGCTTGAGGATGGAAGGAACAAAATTAGCATGAATTTGCTTACGCTGTCCTCGATGATGATATATGTCTGGGTCGTTGTGATTGAACGAAATTGCATCCTCAAAGCATTGCATCGCAATTTCCTCGTTCCCTGACGCAATGTGTATTCTAGCAAGCTTGACAAAATTCTGAATATCGTTTGAACCAATAGCCAGAGAAGAGAGAAAGTCTGCTCTGGCACCATCAAGGTTCCCTGTCAGGTAGCTGTTCGAAATTAGGTCTGAACCCAAACTCAACATGAATGCGAGAATCGAAGCCACACACTTGAATGTCCCGCGCAAAGTACGTGCTCGGGCACGACCTACACGCCAGGATATAGAGATTCCCTGTGCAAGTGCGTCATGTACTAGCATCATTGCATTCTCATAATCGGCCGTATCTAGTGCTTCAAATGCGTGTACAAGCGTTGTATCACCTTGGGACATGCGATCAGGTAAATCGAATGCGGGGCATTCGTAATCGACGATACATCCAAAGATGCCGCAATCATGAAATCTAGATGTTGATAGGAGCGTAGTACAATGGCAAAGAGTGCTAGAGTACTATACCATTCAAAGCATCATCATGACGCTCAAGAAGTTCAAAAGCCATCGCACGGCGATTGATCGCTTTCACGTAGGTTGAGTCAATTTTGATCGCTTCATTGCAATCCTCCAAGGCAAGGTGAGGTATTTGCGGCACCATTTTAAGGTAACCTGGGATAGATGTTCGTCATGCACATGATTAGCTCAGAGATAATATAATTGCGCACAAGCAGCACGGTTAGCATAGTATGTGGCCTGATGTGTGGACGAAATCTCGATAGACCGAGTATAGAGCTCAGCAGCTGAGGAATAATCTTCCTTCATGAAGACTTTATTTCCCTCAACCTTGAAAGCCAACGCGAGGTCATCACGTTTCTTTGAACACGGAAGTCGGTGAATATCAGACAGGGCGGACTCGGGAAAGAATGATCACATACATCATCTGGTAGGTCTACAACCATTTGGCTGTAGACGACAAGTTCCGATTTCGCCGTGGTAGCCTGTTACAACCGAGAAATCAGAGGTGTGAGAAGTGCTGGTGTTTCATTTACCTGTCTGTGACAGAATAAAGCTAGCAATCAACAGTAAAAGATGAAAAGAGCGCGTGTCACACACATTTGAACCTCTTTCAGCTTCGACGACAGAATGTCTTCAACAGCAGCGGCCTCCTCTTTGATAGTTAACTGGGCAGCGTGCATTTCTTCTAGGTCGTGACTTAGTTGATCCTGGGCTAGAAGTATGTCCAGTGCTTTTTCCAGAAGCTCATCCTGCAAGAAAATACAATCTTCTGTTCGGGTATTGCATATGGGATATATACACACAAAGTACGCACAGAATTTCCATCATTAGTCCATTGTTCCACTTCCGAGAAGAGCTCATTTTTTTCCTCTTCAGAAAGTTGCATATTCCACGACAACAGAAGCTTTCGTAGCCGCCCAACCACGTCCTGATCAGATACTGTACCATCTGCCCCGCTCTCTTCTACCATAACTTTCACTGCAGCATGGGCTTGGAATGGCTCTCGGCACATTGGGCAGTTGCTCGGTCTCACTCCCAACAGGCAGCTATTGCAGAATTTAGCAATATTTAAACACCCCTCTTGAAAGAGTGAGGACTGGACTCACTCTCTGCAAAACACATGGCCGCAAGGTATCACGAAGGGCGGTCGCGAATATACGTGAGTTGTGAATGTCTCGAAGCAAATATCACAGGAGCTCGAATCGTCGAGAACTAAAGGCATGGTCAAGTCGTGTAATTGTGTGGCCCTTGGCTACCTGAGCATCGTTATCAAAGCTGTACGAATTGAGTCAATCGTGATAGATAGTGTGATGTGCTACACAGCTATGCATCTGCCAGACCTCGGCTCAGCCTAGCCGAAAGTAGCCGGGCCTGTGTAAAGAAAGGCTTTGTACATAAGACAGCTAGGGACTCAAGCTTCAAGCTTCAAGGCTTGGATTTTCCAAAGCCTGAAGAGGCCTGAAGCCTTTTGAAGCCTGGGCTCAAGCCGTGGCTCTGGTGACCAAGTAAACAAATAAAGAATTGGCTGTTTGACATGATGCATAATATTGCATGAATGCCGAATCTTGGCCGAGTCCCGACGCTCCTCCACACTTGGGTTTGCGTGCAAGTGCATGCCAGGCTGGCAAGCCTGCGGCTTGAGCTTGAGGCTGAGCGCTGAGCCGGCTAGCACATCGAGTCGGATAATACACTGGCGTCGCAGCACAGCGTCAACTTGACTTGACGTTCAAATCCAGGGACCAACGGTACAAATCATCAAAGTCTATCAAAGTACCACAAAAGCCACATAAGTAACGGCCATTCTCAAATAAGGTGAATCTGCTGGTATTTATTCCCCTGTCTACATCATGTCATGATCAATCAAGCTTGATATGAAGCTGTTTGGTTCGCCGTCTTCGATTATCCTAGTTTTCAAATAAACCTTCAAGCTCGACACTGCTTCTGTGCGTGCTGCGAGCAATGGCCTAATGAGCTTTCGTCTGGGTATGCTTCTTGAACCACGCGAAATTCGTGTGGAATCCACAGCATCGCTATTGATACCGCGCTGCTCTTGATTCTTCTTGATAAACGGATTTGGCGGAGGTTCGGGAGCATGCGTATATCTTTCTAAATCACCGGCGCTAGCAGGGCGTTGGGGGAACAGGCCGAGACAGAGTTTGTATAAGGTTAGTAAAAGCTTCAGCCTATGGTGCGGGCAAGAAATATATGAGCTGGCTGATGGTCTATCAAAGTCAATACACACCTCCGATAGTTACCTGTGGTGTACACTTCTCAGAACGTGGCTTAAGGAAAAGTGAACTGGTGGTACGTACCGTAGACGAGCGCTTTATGCCACATTGCAAGGATATGCACACTGCTGTATATAACACCTAGCGCACCCACCAGACATTTGATAATGCCAATCATTCCTTCCTTTCTGGCTATACCCGCAACAAGCCTCCACAGCGACTCTGAGTCCAAAGATCTCCAGAATAAACTTGACGCAATAGTCAACCCGGCTCCGAGCCCGACCCCACCAAAGATTGCTTTGTACTGAGCTTCTCCTTCCACTTCGCCTTGCTGGACGAAAGTGCGAGAAGCAAGATAACCCAGAACGTATGCGGGGATATGGAGAAGCATAGGTGGAAAGAATAGGAGGAGGCTGATGATGTTTATAGGCGTATACAATACATTGTCGAGGACACGTCCAGGAAGTGGACTGGGGTGATTAGGCAAGAAAAACGCAAGAGAAGAGTGTGAAATGCCGGCGTAGTGAAGGAGAGCATAGTACTTTGTGAGGGCCGACTTTGCGGCCTCTAAGGTAGGAGAGGCTGTTTGCTTGGCGGCAAAGATATCTACGAGGCTAACCAGGGGATGAGATGAGTAAAGGTTTACTGCTTTATAACCATAATGCGACGTACTTTTGCGAAATAGATACCCAATCCCTGGCTGGAATATTCGCAGGGTCTTCATAGATTATGTCCCGTGCCATCTGTGCAGCGTGTAAGGTATGCCTTGATACATATGTTTATGTTTAAATCGTGCAGAAAGAAAAAGGAAGCTCACCAATCAGGCGCGTTGATGGACAACGCTCGCATGCTCGCCTCAATTTCTGCGGTGATCTGTTTGACAGCTGTTTTCGTGGAGTCTTCATCGTCAGCACCTTCCTTGAATATGTCTTGCGTCAATATATCGACGTTGATTGGTTTCCCGTATCTGGTTTGGGTGGTCAGCGGCTCTTTTGAGTTAATCATGAGTTGAAGGGCAGACCTGACGCAAACCTGTTTCGAAATATATCTCAGCTAATATACACAACAAGACCAGAATATTATCCTCACCCTGCTTTGATACTGCGCCTTGTCAGTATAAACGATACCCAAGGGAACAATTGTTAAAGGGGGGGACTTGATATCATGTTCATGAGCCCACTTGACGTAGTCGATCGCAGCCCACGCCACGCCAGACATGACTTGCATTATACTGGGTTGGGTATAGCTAGTTCCCTCTGGGAACACACCGATGACCTGCCCCGCCGCGAGAGCCATCGAGGACTCTCGAAAGAGATTAGTTTGTGGCGACGCGCCATTGCCGTTTCCGTTTCCATTGTTTGGATTTCGTTTAACAGGTATTGCTCCGGAGGAGAGTAAAATAGCACGTAATATGGGGTTTGCAAACATCGAAGACTTTGCCCAGAATGAGACATGGCGGCGGCCAGGAATCGTCGCGGCTATTTGCAATTAGGGGCGTATCATGAGTAAGAAGGTCACGGATACAACAGTAGAATTATTTTCACCAAGGTTAGCAATGTCAATTATCTCATTATGATGAGTCGACGCACTATCTTATAGGTTCAGAAGTCGTCCATATGGCGAATAGGGGGTGTGAGATGTAATGACTACTATCCACACCCTGAGAGATCATAGAACGCACATGATGAGCGGCCCGTCCCTTGGAACGTTTTCGTATCCTTCAACATAGACTTCCGAGTAAAAGCCACCAATAGACCAGTCAGATATTTTGCGAAGAATGCGATATACGAGCTTGAGTTTCATGAAACGGCTGTAGAGTCCAAGCAGTTGAGAACCAGAAAAAGATTGTTAAGCGCAGAAGCAGATGTGTCTCGTCAAAATAGAGCGCAGTATGTCACACGAAGGAAACAGCCTCAGAACAAGGAAAGTCGTGAATTTCAACGTAGTAGTAGATATAACGACGTCTCCGAGACGGCCGTCACACCAAATGGTCACCGGAGGTTGCCGATTTTAACTCCCACGCAGGTTTGAATTCTATATTTCTGTTCAAACAACTCTCAGCTGCTCGAGCGATACTAGCTACAGCCTTGAGAACACTACCTTCCAAGGACCAACGTTCAACGTCATCAGACCTTTTTTATTTTGTGCTTGCACGCTGGAAAAGCACTTCAAATCGACTTTCACGTCGTAGGCGGGCACCGGCCTATTATCAATAGTCGAGGGACCATCGTACACGGTTTTTTGAACATAATCCCGATCAGCTCTTTTGCTATACGCGCCTCTTGTGCTTCCGATTCATGCTTCTTTACTTGAAAATCCCTGTCATTTAATTCGAAGGAGGAGTAGGACCTCTCGGTACCAATGCGTGCAATTCGATGATGATGGTGGCCGTATTTCTTGCAGATCTTGAACTATCATTGGTCCGTCACTTCGACACTGATTATTTCTATGTTCTAGTTCTTTAACAGATAGAATTCTCTCCGAGAAATTCTTTAGGTACCAGTTGTGTCGACAATTTTGCATGACGCTAGTATCGAAGTTAAACGTTCGACACGATTGCTCCATGACCACGGTCGCAAGGTATGATCGTTGTCTTTTTGCTATGTATCTGTCCTGATAAATGTTACTAGCATGCTAGCAGGGGTGTTCTTTCACATGATCCATCGAGAACAAACCTCGGGGTATGTGTATGTTTCTACGTCGATTTCTGAACGTTTTACGAGCTTGCACCTTGTATACCTCTCAATTTTGGCCGTCAAGTAGCGATTACTTTTTCTCCTCGAGTGTATTTCAGAGGATTTGGCACTCATGATCTTAAAGACCGTTTCCGGGCATGTCATGGTGCAGAGCTGTTGCACTCTTTGTCTTTCTTATTGCAGAATGACGGTAAACTTGGTTGTAACAATTTCTCGTGATATCGGAAGTACCTACTATAGCTGTCCGCATGATTGATTGACAACAGCAAATTAGGGCACGTTGCATCCGTTTAAGTGTTGTTGACCTAATTTAAGCGCTTCGCTCTTCATGCCACTATACATACGTGCAGGGAGCCTTTGCGACATATGCTTTCATGAATACGTTCCCAAGGGACCCCACTCTCCTTATACCATCAATTGCGGACACGTCTTCTGTCTATTGTACGTCAGATCTCTATTCAACGGACAGCACTTGCCTCATGTCATGAATCCTCGTGCTCAGATGCTTAACAAGGCTGTCGGTGACTGACAGTCTTTGCCCAATGTGCAGGATGAGATTCGATACCGCCGCTATGTACAAGATCATCTGTTCCGAACAGCCTCAGCCTATACTTGATCACGTTGAAGACACTAGCCTAGAATTCGAAAATGAAGATCAGTTTGTGGCTGCGACCTCGGCATCAGAGGCAAGCCCAGAACCCAGTCCGACAAGGTTTCTTTGGGAAAGGCTGCTGCTATCGGTCAGGACGGGCGTTGATGGTCGAGTGCAAACTTGGACGAGATCCGTGGCAGGTTGGGGATGCATATGGGGCGTCTTATTGATTGGTTATTATCTGGGAACGAGGCGCGTTCCTAGATGGGAAGGGCTGCGTGCTCTACAAGGGAAGTGGAGGTAGTGCTACCTGTCGCTTTTCTCTCTATGATCAATATGTTTTAATCGATCCTTTTTGTCGTATCGCTGCGCCGCGTGAGTACAGGCTGAAAGTGGCGTAACGATCAATTCAAAGTGGCGATCGTTGCGCGCTTTTTTCAAGTGATCGTTGTAACGATGAGCATAAAATACAAGAATCAAACCGCCCATGATGAAAATAGGATACAAGGGGTATACACTAAGAATATATGCCCACTAGTAGAAAAGTCAAGTACATATATATCGTGAGCAGGACCATGGAGAATATGCCATGGAAATAAGGCTTTTACAGGATGCATGATTTTAGCGATGACTCCCATTGGAATAAGAGCGCAAGAATTGTCTAGATGGCGTTATGGGCGTGGGCGCTGAGATGCGCGGTTCTGGAGATGCGGAAATGTCTGTCAATCCTAAGGCATTCGCAAGATTTGATGCAGGAGGTGGGGTATCCCATCCTGGCGATGCTGGGTTCTCGTCATTGGTTGTAGATATCGATAAGCGCGAGGTACGATGGCGCGATGCCCGAGAGGAGCGGTCGGAGATTGAGATGGAGGACTGGCGTTGAGGCGCATTCGAGCTGGACTGGCCCAGGAGAGACCTGAGATCCGAAGAGACTGAAGGTCCATGATGTTGATGTTGATGTTGATTGCGATCGCGATAGGGCAAGTCTGCACCAGACGCGTCCCAGTGCGTATCTGACGCCCGCGAAGATGCTGTTAAAGCGGGCGAATCAAGCTCAGGGAGAGGTTGAGTGACGACGCGTGGGGTCCTATTTTGAGAATCACTACTTCTACTACCTTCAATATCCCCACTATCACTGCTGCCTCGTGGCCCAAAATTCGCGCCAGGAAATATTCCGATATCGGAGATTATTGATGACCGCTGGGACTGAGACGCTGAGGACAGGTCATCGAAAAGGCGGAGTCTCAAGTCATGGGGATGTTCAATTTCGTGAGCTGGCCTGAAAGGCCGCCCCTGAGGAGACCGGTTCAAAGTATCGATTGTTCCCCAGGACGACATTGAAGATACGCTCATAGGAGATTGGTCGGGCATGCGTAATACAGATTGCACGAGCCAGTGCACTGGAGACGTCTGTACAGGAGTAGAGTCGATCGTTGAACGACGATGTATGCTGGAAATTGGGTCAGGGAGTACCGGTGCTTCTTCACTGAGGACTGAATTGTACAATACTCCAAACCCAGCGACATCACTTCTCCGTCGCCGAGCACGAGTTCTGGACGAGTTCGATGTCTGAGAAGATTGAGACGACGCATCATCTTCAGGAAAAGCAGCCACTGCAAGGGATGCAGGCGCGGAAGTGGGGGGAGGGGGAGAAGAGCGGGAAAATCCCGTTGAGGCAGTCTCTTCCCAGTGTGATGATAGTGCTAGCGATGGCGCATTACTAATCGCCTGTAGGTTTGTATCAGACGGGTTGCGACGTGTGAATGGATTGATCGTCGTGCCAGTGGTGGGCTCAAGCTGCGTTGGTGTAGTTGACGAAACTTCTCGACGGTCCGGCAGCATGGAGGCAGGATAGAAATCCTCAAGTCCAAAACGCCTCGACGGACGACTTGAGACTGGTGGGCGAGGCTCGTCGGGAGTGGCTCGGTACTCGTTTACGACTGATAACGGTGAGGGAACGTCAGGTGCAAGTGGTTCATTCACACTGTGTGAATGGCGTCTATGACTACTTGACGACTCAAGAGGGCGCTGGCTCAGGCGGTATGCTTCTTCGTAACCCTCTGCATATTCCGTTATGTACTCGGTTGCCAAAGTAAATGGGTCGGCCACAGAAGCCGATTGCTCTTGGGACATAGAAGTTGGCCAGGCTGCATTGAGCTCTTCGAACACACTGTGGGGCACGAATCGCTGGCCTGGGGAGGCTCCAGGGATGATTGTGTTTCTATCGGCAGTTTCGCTGATAGTGGAAGCAAGGACAGATGCTTGGTCTGGACTTGAATGTCTTGGTGGTGCCAGAACCTCTGAACGGTGTCCGGCAGAGACGCCATTGAGATGAAGGGCACTCTGTGTGTATGTTGATGGCCACGGGTCAGAGGGCTCCTGATTCCTGATGTTTTGTTGCCTGCTTGCAAAAAAAGGCAGAGTTTCCAGAGGAAATGGTTCTGGAGGAGTTGGAAGAGGATTGTGTCGAAAACTGATTGGTGAAGCTGTTCTATGGTGTTCCTCCAGCTCTTGGACCTATTGCAAGGTTTAACAACAAGTCAAACGTAATATGCAATGCGACTCGCCTTCCTGCACATGGCATTAGCTCAAGTCATCAAAAAGTTCAGGCAACGTACGACTGCAATTCAGCCAATTGTGATTGTAGCATTCGCTCAGTATTGGATGCGTTTTCTTTTTCATACGACTGATTGACTTCAAGGTAGTTGATCTGGCGCTGCAGACGTCGAATGGACTGTACATTGGCAATTCTTTCTGCCTTGAGGACAACATATTCTTTGCAAACATTGAGAGCTTTTAGTACTGAGGCATTCTTGGGGGGAAGGTAAGGTACACGAGCCACGAGACGCGCAAGCAATCACATACCGTATTATTAGACAGCCATTGCTCCACCTCAATAGACGTGATGCTCCTCGTAGGTGTGTCCAGCGACTCTATCAACCTCTTCATCAGATTGAGAGCCGGGCCTTCCTCAACCCCTTCCATTTCCCCAGTGATCAACTTCTTTATCCGTTCAGAGTTATAAGGCTTCCGGCATAGAGGACACGATGCTGGTGTCAGTGAGAGTAAGCATCTAAAAACACAGATCAACTTAACAGCGTCTATATTGTAGCGAGAATAGAAAGAAAACCGACCCTCTACAGAAGATGTGGCCACATGGAATCGCATGAGGTGGTAGGTCGCCGTAGGAGAACGTTTCCAGGCAGACATCGCAAGCACTGGAAGGGTGAATTATGAGGGGCATGAACGCCCCGAATTCTCAATCGAATTGTTGGCCGCGTTTGACTTTTCTGCCACTCTATGACGGGAAGAGAAGAGGGGCGGGCACTGCCAAAGAGCTATTGTCAATGTGGCTGTCCCGAGTCACGACGTCTCATTCGCAATGGCATGCCTAATGTGGAACGAATTTTGATGATAACGCTATATATAGGCGCCCACTCTGACACAAGGAAGAGCAAAAATTTTAATATTCAACAGCAATTAGAAAGAAGACAGAAAAAAACGTACCATCTCTGCAGAACAATACAGCCCTCGGTTTCTTCAACGATAAATCTAAGGGTACACCATCGTGGGAAAGTGCATCCGTCATAGGTTCAGGGTAACAGCTTCAATCTTGTCGTCACCCACGATGTCGCTGGTAAGTATGAAAATCAATCTACCCGGGCACTGATATCTAAATCTCTCAAAGATACATTCTTTGGTAGCCAGGGGCTCCACAATCCTTGCTGAGCACCAGGCTGGGAAACGCGATTTCTCACAAGGTTCGTGAAGCTTCTACTTGCATTGCAGACGGGATTCATAGCTGATATTATTTGACAACGCAGCAACGCAAACTATCTTGTCCAAGGTTCCACCAAATGACAGGTAAATAATTCTTTGATTGGCTTTGCAAACTTACGCTCTTTTTGAATAGTAAACTCACCTACGCTTGGGAGCAATATTTCTTTCATTATGTGTCGGAAGGCGGATTCACATACCTCGTAATGGCGGACGAAGCCGCTGGGCGGTAAATCCTCAAAAGTCCTACTTAGGGCTGGCTTACAACTGGATTTTTAGGCGAATGCCTTTCGCTTTCCTCACTGAACTCCAACGAAAGGTATGGCTCCGTTAGTTTTTTTAATATAAATGAACTTGAATAAAAGTGTCATGCATCAGTTCACAGCTGCTCCCTCGTCGTCTTCCTCCGAGGATCTTCCTGCATACGGCCTCCAAGGCAGCTTCGGTCCTACTATATCGGCTCTGATGCACCAATACAACACCTCACCTCCTGTGGACGAACTCACTCGCGCCCAAACAGAGCTTAATCAAGTCAAAGATATCATGGTTCAGAATGTGGAACAGATCCTAAGTCGAGGCGAGAGGATTGGGCTTCTCGTCGATAAGACGGATGCCATGGCAGGCCAAGCAACTGCCTTTAGGAGGGGCGCCAGAACTGTGCGAAGGGAGATGTGGTGGCGGAATAGCAAGATGATAGCGTTATCCTTCGTTGTTGGGCTGGTGAGTCACGTATTCTTCATTCCGGGAGCCTTTGCTTACACGTTACAATAGATTATATTGTGGATTATAGCCGCTCAATTCTGTGGCGCGGGGCTTAATCATTGTAGTGTCAAAACTTAGAATGCTGCTAGTAACATAGTGGACTGTATCCCCCCTTAGACCGTGGTCCATGTTCCTATATATGTACGAAATCTGTATTACCCCTTTATCGTCAGGCTACCACTCATCTGTCATCTAATCATTGCATACACGTTCACCTTGAGGTATCCTCGACTTAACAGCATCAAGATAGGGCCCGGGCTCGGCATGAATGCCAGCTTTGAATTAGCGATGTCCCATGTGCGTGGAATCATGCCTGTGTATTCCCTTGTACGTCCCAACTCCTGACCTATTGAGTGAACTGCCTTTACCCATCTCTAGTTAATCGACGTCATCCTGCTTCGCGAATTTCGGAGCATGTGCCCTTGTCTGAGCGCTTGTGAACTGGTGGGTCCATGGACCGACCGCTCCTGATCGGGAACAGGCGACATTTGTGGATTCTTCAGCTCACCTCATGATCAATCGACTCCCTTTCAATTTCCCATATGTGACCCGTCAAATTTGCAAAACCGTGGATTTAACGTTTCCGTCGTCGTGTGGGGTTTTACAAGTTTGATTGATGCGCGCATATGCGTCGCACTGACAATGCCATCGTGAGAGGTAGTCGGACTCTTACCGTGACCAGTCTGCAAACGAATAGTTCAAGTTAAATTCTTGCAACCCTGGTGGCTAAATCCCTAACCCTGCTAACCCACCCCTCTCACTATAAACAGCGAACTATCCCGATTCATATCCCTCGGTCAACTTCATGCGAGTATAGATAAAGTCCATGGGGTCGTGGAGACAGAGCGTACCTACTTCAAGGGCATGGTAGCAAAAACTTGAAGAGTAAGAGGGCGACAACTTCTTGTTTATGTAGACACTTCATGATCAAGGGAAATTTGAACGTGTTAAAGACCAACATATGACACAATAGAAATAAAGTAGAAACGGTGTACAATGTATAACAGCAGAGCGACGACAAGCAGGAATCTGCGCTCGAG